>CM077235.1:36509259-36539259 GCA_039654775.1 Spinibarbus caldwelli | reverse complement strand
AAACGTACAGTGCTGGCCAAAATGATTAGAACACTAGTATTTTCAGCAGCTAAAAACTGGTTTTAAGTCAGTTATTTCTATCTTTTGCTGTAGTGTGTCAGTAGGAAATATCAGCTTACAAGCTTCTCCAAGACGCTTCAAGAAACAAAGCTCCTGAGAAACTCTGCTCAAGTGCATCGAGAGCAAAAGCTGCTTTAAACACAAAGGATGCTCACAACAAATGATGATTTCATTTAGTTTGTAGAAGTTAATTGATAAAGAAAATCTATTTATGACATTATTTTTGACAACATCCTCATTTTACAGCATTTTTACACAAGTGCCTAAAACTCTTAACAGTACTGTAGCTTTGCAGGTAGGTTTCTTGAAGCATCAGTTCTTCTGGATTGAGTCTGTCTCAGTTTGTTCTGTTTCTTCATGTCACTCCAGACAGACTGATGATGATCAGATCAGATCTCAAAAATCTGACTGGGTTATTACAATTAATGGCTAAATCAATGTTTGGAAATGTAAACTGATATTTCCTACTAACACACTACAGCAAAAGATAGAAATAACTGACTTAAAACCAGTTTTTAGCTGCTGAAAATACTAGTGTTCTAATCATTTTGGCCACCACTGACAGCATCACCTGACACAGCTCATGTTTTAATGGTTTATTTGAGGAATATCTCACAATTCATTCCCACTGTGTTTGATTTGATCTGAATGATGTAAATGAACGAGTTTGACGATGTTTTCTGTTTGTTTCAGTGGACTGAAGGCCCTCCTCCTGTGCAGATTCAAGCTCAGAATGGACCCACCACCAGCCTGGCCAGCCTGCTTTAAACACACACACACACACACACACACACACACACACACACACACACACACTGTACATACAGGTCCTCCTCAGACACACACACACACACACTCTCACGGGACGAGCGAGACTCCGCTGCCTTTCACCTGCAGATTTTCTCTCTTGTATTGTTCAGATTTTAACTTGAGTTGTTCACGGTTTACGTCTTCGGGTGCGTTTGATTGGCTGTGTTCAGAGCGAGGACAGACGGGTGTCAGAGGTCAAAGGTCAGCAGATCCGTGTGTTTTAGTTCACCACGTGTTTGACTCGTGTGACCGCAGTGTTTCTGTTCTGCTCCTCCTCATGTCTCTGTTTTAACGCTGTCGTCACACATCGTTCCTCACAGACGGGTTAAACTGGACTAGTTAGCATCATTTCAGTGCGTGAGGATGAATCCATATTGACTCGTTTAGCGTTTTCATCCTCAGATAGATTAAACTAAAGACGAGTGAATCTCATCTGAAATATTCACCACAAAATAAATCATCATATTTCACATTAAGAAAAATGAAGCCTGATTTTAGGATTTTTTTTTTTTTTTTGCATTGTCATTTTTTCACGACACATTTAACCCTTAAATTGTCCTTATTGTTATCTTAGTTTTGTTGACATTTATTTAAATTATTCATGCATTCTGGTAGTATTTCGTGTACTTCCTTTAATTTTTGCTGGTTTAAATAAATCTTTACAGTATCACTGCAAAAAATGCTTTTCTTAGATTTGTCGTCTTGTTTCCAGCCAAAATATATAAAAAAATTCTTAAATTACAAAGGATTTTCTAGAAAAGTAAAAAATTGTCTTGGTTTCAGAAAAAAATAAAAAAATTAAGTGAGTTTTTGTTTGAAACAAGCAAAATAATCTGCCAACGGGGTAAGCGAAATGATTGTGTTTTCGGTTTAAAATAAGATTATTTTGCTGAAAACAAGACAATAACTTTTACTTGTCTAGAAAATCCTTCTTGATTGAATAATTTTTAGATATTTTGGCTGGAAACAAGACAAGAAGTCTAAGAAAAGCATTTTTTGCAGTGTATTTGTGTTTACAGTAATGAGAGAAAACAATGTGTTTATGAAAATAACATCACTACAAAAAAAAAAAAAGGCTTCACTTTCATGATAGGAAATATGATTTTGCATGATGGACCTGTTTTCATGCGATTCGCCCCAGAATGAGGGTCACAGACTGCAGGAAGTGGAAGTCATGTGACCAGCAGAGGGCGCCTCGAGTCTGGCTTCTGTTCAGAAGAGCAGGACTTGAGTGTTAGGACCTCCAGCAGCTTTAACACTGTTCGGATCAGATCTCAGAGCCGTTTGTGAATCTGTGATGGCAGTCTGGACTTTAATATGCGCTGATATTTTTACACGTCTCATTTTGTGCTCAGAACACGTGTTCTGTCTCATGTTTTACCCTCTGTACAAACGCTGTGAGGACCGTCTTTTCTTTTAAAGGTATTTACCTCTTTTCCTCTGTAGTTTTAACAAATACATTTATTAAATTTTGTAAAGTTTGAATATTTATATACCACATTTAACAATATTATCTTTGTCATTATTTTGATTTGGAATAGCCTTTGTTTGTATAAATGTTATGAAAACTTGTTTCTGTAGTTTATCAGATGCTTTGAACATTGAGTAGTAAAGGTTCATTCTGCTCTCGGATCAGCCGCCGCTCTTTCTAATAACTGTTTTTAAACTCTCATATTTCTTTGTGTCTGCTTCAAAATCATCAGGATTTTTTAAATAAAATTGGAGAACTGTATGACGGATGCTGTGTGATTTATTCAGTGTTTCAGATGTTTACGTCGCTGAAACTGAAGAGTCACTAGAAATATTTCAGACTCAGAGTTCTAGATCTCAGAAAATGATGCAGATTCATCTTAACGAGGGGAAAAAGTAGCATTGCATCAGTGTTTCAGCAATGGATGCTCTGCAGTGAATGGGTGCCGTCAGAATGAGAGTCCAAACAGCTGATAAAAACATCACAATAATCCACAGCACTCCAGTCCATCAGTTAACATCTGGAGAAGACAAAAGCTGAAACAAATCCAGCATTAAGATGTTTTTAACTAAAATATGAGTCCATAATCCATAATAACTCTTCCTCCAGTGAAAAAGTGTTCTGGTGTGAATCAGGAGAGAAATCTGCACAGATCAAGCAGCGTTTACAAGACAAAACAGCTCTAAACAAATATGTGACTGGATTTTGATTTTCTTCACTGGAGGAAGAGTTATGGATTATGGACTCATATTTTAGACATTAAAATGATGGATTTGTTTCAGCTTTTGTCTTCTCCAGACATCAGTGTGTGTGAGTGAGTGTGTGAGAGTGGGTTAGGGTTAACCTGCTAGTGAAGCTGGTTAGTGCTCTGCTTCACCTGCGCTGCGGGTCACCTGTATTCGGGTGTGTGAGGAGCACGTCGTGATATCGGTGAGGATGGTCTCAGCGCGCATGCGCAGTGCGGTGACGCCGCGGCGGTGTGTGTGTGAGAGAGAGAGAGCGAGCGGCGCATTATTTGGCAGCGAGGCGGCGGCAGCGCGGGGAGGGCGAGAGAGAGAGAGGGTTTCCCGGGATTAACCGAGCGAATTACCGGCTGAACCGACCGGAAGAGCCGCGCTGAGGAGAACAGCGACCCGCAAAACCGGTGAGTGACGGGAAAGAGTTCAGCGCTCTGCGGATCCGCGCTGATCGAGAGCTGCTCCTCTTCCTCAGACACACACACACACACACACTCTCTCTCTCTGTCTCTCTCTCAGAAACACACACACACACACACACACACACACACACACGGTTCATGTCACTGACGTTCCGCGGTTGAAGATGAACTTGATCAGTTTCAGGTTCGATGTTTTGAGTTAATGTGACTGATGTCTGTAGTTTATCATATAAAACTGTCATAAACTACTGAGGGAAACTGAAGTAAAACTGAGGGAAACTGAGGTAAAACGGACGGAAGCTGAGGTAAAACTGAGGTAAAACGGACGGAAATTGAAGGAAGCTGAGGTAAAACTGAGGTAAAACTGAGGGAAACTGAGGTAAAACTGAGGTAAACTGAGGTAAAACTGAGGTAAAACGGACGGAAGCTGAGGTAAAACTGAGGGAAACAGGTAAAACGGACGGAAGCTGAGGTAAAATGGACGGAAACTGAAGGAAGCTGAGGTAAAACTGAGGGAAACTGAGGTAAAACGGACGGAAGCTGAGGTAAAACTGAGGTAAAACGGACGGAAACTGAAGGAAGCTGAGGGTAAACTGAGGTAAAACTGAGGGAAACTGAGGTAAAACGGACGGAAGCTGAGGTAAACCTGAGGTAAAACGGACGGAAACTGAAGGAAGCTGAGGTAAAACTGAGGTAAACTGAGGTAAAACTGAGGTAAAAGGGACGGAAACTGAGGGAAACTAGTGTAAAAACGAGGTGAACTGTGATAAAACGGAGGTAAACTTTGTCGTATGTGAGGCGAGTTTCAGTCAGTCAGGCTTTATTTCATTCACATTTATGAAACATCGTTCATATCGATCAAACTCTGCTCGTTTATAACGCGTTCAGGTGCTAAACGCTTATGAAGTGGCTGTTATTATCCGCAAATACTGTGATGAAGACTCTGATGATGATGATGATGATATATCAGCGGGTTTCGGTTCGGATTCGGTGTGTTAGTAAGCCGATGTTTACTGAATTACAGTAAGAGTCCCGGGCAGATCTTCCTCATCTTCTTCATCTTCCTCCTCTTAAAGCGGAACGCGCTGATTTATTGCTGCTGCACCTCTCTCTCACCGAAAGTGTTGAAGCGGTTCTTCAGCTTGACTCAGTTTATATGAAATCAGCAGATCACAGCTAAAGAGACTCTGAAAGTGTGTGATGGTCTGTTTATTTGACAGCTGTGACAGATATGACAGCAGTCACATGAATATTTCCACCAACTCTGTATGCAGTGATGAAACTCTGAACAGAAACATTCTTGGCTTTGTAAATGCATGAAGGCAAGTTTATGTATACAAACAGTTTTAGAACAGTAAGATGTTTAATGTTTTTAAAGAAGTTTCTTCTGCTCACCAAGCCTGCCTTTATTTGATCCAAAGTACAGCAAAAACAGAATTTTGAAATATTTTTACTATTTAAAATAACTGTTTTCTATTTGAATATATTTTAAAATGTAATTTATTCCTGTGATTTCATTGCTGAATTTTCAGCATCATTACTCCAGTCACATGATCCTTCAGAAATCATTCTAATATTCTGATTTGCTGCTCAAGAAACATTTATTATTATTATTATTATTATTATTATTATTATTATGTTGAAAACAGCTGAGTAGAATTCTTTCAGGTTTCTTTGATGAATATAAAGTTCAGAAGAACAGCATTTATCTGAAATAGAAATCTTTTGTAACATTATAAATGTCTTTATCATCACTTTTGATCAATTTAAAGCATCCCTGCTAAATAAAAGTATTAATTTCTATACCCCCCCCCCCCCCCCCCCCCTTTTGAATGGTATAGTGTATAATGTTACAAAAGCTTTTCATTCATCAAACGATGCTGATAATAATAATAATAATAATGTTTCTTGAGCAGCAAATCAGAATATTAGAATGATTTCTGAAGGATCATGTGACACTGAAGACTGGAGTAATGATGCTGAAAATACAGCTTTGATCACAGAAATAAATTACATTTTAAAATATATTCAAATAGAAAACAGTTATTTTAAATAGTAAACATATTTAAATATTTTTACTGTTTTTTTTTGCTGTACTTTGACTCAAATAAATTCAGGCTTGGTGAGCAGAAGAGTTTTAAATCTTACTGTTCAAAAACTTTTGACTGGTAGTGTATACACAGTAGTCATTAAAAATACAATTAAATTAATTAAATTTATAGAAAATAAAAAAAGAAGTAAAAAAATACAGAAAAGAATAAGCTAAATTTAAAATAAAGGAAGACATTAAAAGGAATATGAGAGAATTCAAATAAACAGCAGAAGAAATGTTTTTTAAGACTTTTGACTTCGTGAAGCGTTTAAAATCTGATTAGTCTTTTTTTTTATTATTCTATTTTTTTATTTGTGTTTTGTTTATATTCAGTGTTGTTGATCGTTCAGGCGTGTGAATGTGACACTGGCTCTGATATATATCTGAAACACTAAATAAAATCCGGACGATACAGCTAGATCTGAATCTGGAGGATTTTTCATATCATTGTTATAAATGATTTTTCTTTTGGAAAAGTTTATTGGAGTACGTATGTTTTACAAGAAAACACAATTTCAGTATTTAATTTAGTTTTAATTTCTGTTTATTTGTGAAAGTTACTAGCAAATTCTGAGTGAAAGTTGTTTTTTCAGCAAATTTTTTTCAGCTTATTTTTATGGTGAAAAGCGCTACACAAATAAATGTGATTTGACTTGTTTGTCTGTGACTCGATCTGAACTCTCGTGAGGCTCATGAGGCTCCAGTTGAGACACACAGGTGTTGTTCAGTTTATGTGTATTTTGCCACACATCTGGCTGCGTTTCCCAAAAGCAAGTTGATCAGAGAACCATTGTCACCAATGGAGTTAAGATCAACAATCAAACGCAGCCCTGGACAGGTTTTGTGTTTTTATGTTGCTTGAAAAAAGCCACATGAAGTAGTTTGTGTTGAGACTCTTTCAGCTGGTCAGAATCACTGAATCATTGTCTGGGTCTTTGTGAGCCGCTGTGTCACATGACACTGTGATGTGAGTGACCCGCAGGACGTCCATCTGTTCGGCCCTTTATAGGTGTCTGCAAACTGCCTGCAGGAAAAACAACACAGACGTGATACATTTACATTACATTTACGCATTTAGCAGACGCTTTTATCCAAAGCGACTTACAGTGCAATCAGACTATACATTTACATTTATCAGTATGTGTGTTCCCTGGGAATTGAACCCATGACCTTTTGCGCTGCTAATGCAATGCTCTACCACTGAGCCACAGGAACACATCTTGTGTTTTACTTACAAATTGAATTAAGTCACTGAACACATATTACATGATGAACATTGTTAGTAATGTAATCTGTTAGGTGCTGTAATCTATAATCAGATTTAATTTTTGATTGCTCTTAGATTACTTTTGATCTAACTTGTTTATCGCATTGATTTGAATAGAACAATCTTGCAGCAAATTGATAAAGAGTAGGAAAATATATTCCATTCATTGTTCAAATCAGGTGTATTAAAGTTTATTAAACAGTACAGATCTGTAGTTTGTGCAATTCCACAAATCTTTATATTTTTACAGAACATCCCCATCCCCAACATTCAAACCGATTACAAATGAGGGACAAAAAAGGAAAGAAAAAAAAAATCACTGTCATCATACCTTTTCTTTGCGGAGGAAACATTTGTACATCAAATCACAAGAGCACGTTACATCAATGTTACATTAATATTATACATTAGTTGACCAATCCTAGATTACATATCTAAATATCTTGTTATACTTTTCCATGATAATTCCACAAATCTAAAGACTTTCTAAACATATGTAAGTGGTAGGCTTTTTTTTAAGAAAAGAATATTTAAAAGATAAGAGGAGAATTACAGAGAATCAATAAATTAATTAGTTTACTGCCATTTTGTGAATAATATATAGTTAAGTAAAATAATAAAAAAATTACTCTAATCTGGTTATGAATATTTTAAAATGTAATATAATTTAATTGGAAGGATTTATTTTTGTAATTGATCAATTAAAAAAAAAAATACATATAATCAGTTATTACCCAGCTCTGTTTATGATGTCTGATCTTTGCTGCTAGATGTTGCTGTGATGAAGATGAAGATGAAGATGTGTCGTTAACGTGTAAAGGCCCGTTCACATTAAAGACAATAACAATAAACTTTTAATAATCGTCCTAATTCTATGAGATTAGGGAAGTCCACACTACAACTATAATGAAAACGACAGAAAGATATCACTTTGAGAATGATTTATTTTCCAGCTGATGAATGATAAAAACAACAACAACCAATCAGAATCCAGCCATGTTTAAAAAAACTGAACATCTGAAGCTTGCGCTTATCATAAACATTGTCCATTGATGTGAATGGGCTTCAATTTATTAAAATCAAGCTAAAACATCACAACCCATTTTACTTTTAGAATGTGCTGTAATTACTGGGATTAGAAACCTGGGGCCGGTTGCACCAGCTCTACGTAAGTTACAACTTAGCCTAGTTTTGACGTAAATGGGCACTAAGTTACAACTTACGCACTACTAAATATTTTTGCGTTGCACCATTACACTTAGTTGAAGTGTAACTCTACGTATAAACTAAATATTTATGGAAGCGTCTGATCAAGAGTAACGGTTGGAATAAAATAGCAGACTGAGTGAACTGCATCAATATGCTCTTCTTTTACCCGACAACCTTCAATCCTTTAGGCATATATGATGCTGCTGACATTTACACTCACGTACATATTAAGAGAGGGAGAACAATATGTGAATAAACGTGCTTTGTTTCTTTTTTAGCGCGTCTTCAACACTCCATCTACAGCGCGCCTCTGTGCGCTTCGGTCCGTGTTTGCGCATGTCAGAAGAAATAATAAATAAATGGCATTTCTTATGGTTTCTTCAGTATTTATTGATCCTTATTTATTTCAAATACAGTCTCTGAATGTTATTTACATATAAAAATAGCTTACATGTAGACTAATGTTATTAATGTATTGTTTTTAATGGAAACTTGTTTTTACTGTTAGTATACGTGAGGCAAAATAAGTTAGAATGAAGGATAAATTAACATTCATAGCATTTAAACAAGTTTTGCTCGCGTATTTGAAGGTTTCTATTGGATAATTTAGGGTAAACATCATATTATGCGACTACGCATTACTTTACGGAGAGCTTACGAACTACTAGCTACGTCCTGCCTTACGAACAACTGGTGCAACCGAATAATGTATAGATTTAGTTACAAACCAGCTAGTAGTTACTAAGCCTCTAGTGTGGACTTAACGTTCTAATTTAAGTAAGAACTTACGAATGGCTGGTGCAATTCTACCCTGGTGTTTTTATTGTAGTTTGTTCTAAGGAGAAGCATCATTAAGAAATGATTCTTCAGTTCATAGCATTCTTTTTGAAATAAGAGTAAACTGTTAAGATTCCTCGGAGATTCAGAAGTGACTCTTCAGTTCGCTGCTGGTTGTTTTGATGTTTGGTGCCTGATGATGCTGTGTTTGTTGTCGGTTGCCATGGCATTAGGATGCTGAAGCCGTTGCCGGGTGACGGGAATCACACAGGATAATCACTGAAATGTGACTCTCAGGCTTGTTCAGATCTGACGTGGTTTATGTAGATGTTTGTGACTGAGAGTTTTTAAGTTTACATTTGCATGAGCGGGCGGTAAACCACAGCTGCAGATCTCCGGTCTGATGGGAAGCTGTGAATCATCACATTCTAGCGCTCTACTCAGAGTTTACTGACACTAGTGTTCGTCAGGACTCTTTAACCCTTCAGTGGCTGTGTTTACATCCAGACTCTCACACACTGCAGTCAGTGTGAATCCTGATGCATTCATCATCACTGCTGATTTCACTGTGGTGATCCTCATGATGTCAGTATTAATATTTTGCACAAATGAAGCCTTTTTAAGGTGATAGTTCACCCAAAAATGATCATTCCGGCATCATTTGCTCTTCCTCACGTCCTTCAAACCTGGTCTTATTTATTTAGTATTTTGAGAAATGCCTGAGGGTTTTTCGTCCGTACAATGAAAGCTCAATCCAGTGTTTTTTGGTTCTCAGTGTTCTTCAGAATGTCTTTAGTGTCTGTCATACAGGTTTGAGAAGGGCCCTATTAAATCCTTTTTGTTTTTTTTCCCAAATTCTGTTTTATTTTTTTTTTCCAAAATCCATTTTTTTTTTCATTTAAATTTTTCTAGACTCTGTTTCAATGGTTAAATTAAATTTTATTAATCAAAAAGCATGTCTAATTCATTGAAATCATTAAACTTACAATATTAAACAGCAATTTTTTAAAAGTTTAACAAAAATTACATTTTAAGACCCTAAAAATTCAGTTTTATTTTTATCAATATATAAATAAGTAAATAAATTCTGGTAAATAATTTTTCTGGTAAATATTCCTTAAAAATAATGTTTTAATAATTATTTTATTAGTAGTAGTATAGTAGTATCATTACATTAAGTAATATATTTCTCTTATAGCTTCCAAAGCTGTTAAAAAGTTAAACTGAACTTTTATTTTTAGTTAAACCAAACTTTTATGCAGGATTCATATTTAAATAGTAATTTTTGTTGCTCAATAGTCACAGACACTAATCCATATCACGTTTTGATTTAAGCGTATTTACCTACTTTTGATTTATTCACCCCAAATTTGGCAAATTCCGTGACATTCCGCGTTATACAGTAAATTCCATTTTTCTGGCTGGATTCCACAATTCCGTCCATCGTGGAAATCATAGGGCCCTCTTCATACAGGATTGAGTGACATGAGGGCGAGTAAATGATGACAGAATGATGATTTCTGAGTAAACGATCCATTTCAGAGCCATTAAGATTATTTTGCATTATGAAACTCATTTTTAATTCTCATTACTCCTAAAGTAGTCTTCATGTGCAGAATATGGGCGTGTTTTTTGACTGACAGCGACGTTATAATGGCACAGAAGCTCTGATTGGTGTATCAGTGTGTTTCTGACTGTATGTTTGGCTCATAAATGAATCGTCTGCTGGTTTGTGAAAGTGCAGCATGTTTGGTGTCTCTGTTCAGTCAGCAATTCTGATTCAGAATCACGTGTTTCTTCAGGAGCAGAAGGACTTCCTCTCACACACACACACACACACACACACAATACACACACACTCTCACACACACACACACACACACACGGATGGACAGGCACGTAGGTCACGCTCAGTGTTTAGTGCAGCGCTGTAGGGGAGGTCATTACATCAGACGCTATAAATACACTCTGCTCAGACAGCTCCTGTGGCCTGACGCGAGCGTGAACACTGCAGAGACACTGACTCTATGCATATCTGGACACACAGAGGTCAGGGGTCATCATGGGCTCTGTCCCAACCGTACTGAACCCGACTGATTTAAATAACACTTGATTCGGTTTGATATTAACATGACGTTAAACTCATGACGTGACACACTAATGAGCATAAAAATACACAGCAACACAAACACTGGCTATTTTTCATTACTTCAGACTATTATATACAGGCGCGCACACAAGTTGGCACGCAGGTGTGCATGCACGACCAAAATAAAACATGCGCTGTGTAAATAAGTTCAGGCCGCTCATTTGCATACCCACATTGTTGACAGCTGTTAATGCACAATTACCATTTTAAATTGACAACTTGTAATACTGTATAAGGACTGATATTCGAACTGAAAGCATAAATCTAAATCTGTGACATTTCATTCACTGACGCTCTTCAATCGGAAGCACATATACTTACTTGCCGGCAACCTGCCAAAATAAAAGCCTGCTGATTTTAAGTTTGAAAATGATGAAAATTCATATATAGAAGAGTAAATATTAGCATTTTATTTTTAGGTTTAATATAAAATAATTATATATTTTATTTAATATTTTCTTATTATTTAAAAATCTAATAGTGTTTATTAGTCACTTTATTATTGTGTTTATTATTATTATTATTATTATTATTATTATTATAAACTAAAGAAATAAAGTGCAATTATATTATTATCACTATTATTAATTTATTGTTTTTTAAATAGTTATATTTAATGGGTCACACTATGTGCACTGTGAGGACCAAACCAAATATCGCTGTGCTCTTATGAGAACCAGGCTGAAAAACTTATGTGTACCCTGATTATATACTGGAATATTCAACTTTATCCTCATACATACAGTAGTACACTTACGTAAAGCGATATATAGCAAATCTCAACTACTTAATTATTTATATTGTTAATATTCTTACATTTCACTACTGGTTATGTATCATATATATAATGATACATAACCAGTATGTGACAAATAAAAATCTTGAATCTTGTCACAATTGTAACTATTGTCCAGCTCTAATCTGATAAATGCAATTATATGGCATGACGATATTACAATATTATAAAAATTAACATCATGATTTTCTGTAAAGCTACTTTGAAACAGTGTGTATTGTGAAAAGCCCAATGTAAATGAATGTGACTTTACATGACTATTATAGAAATTTCAGTATTGAATTAAATAAGGATATTTATATTCATTTTTTCATAGAGCTTGTTGCAATGCGTTCTAGGATTTGGCAAGATATGGCAGTCCTGGAGCGTCTGTGACGCCTTCAGATGCTCCCTATGTAAGCAGCTCACTGGAACAGAACTGTGTGTGTGTGTGTGCAGGTGTGTGTGTGTTTGTGTGTTTGTTTGTTTATGTGCAGGTGTGTGTGTTTGTGTGCAGGTAGGTGTGTGTGTGTGTGTGTGTGTTTGTTTATGTGCAGGTGTGTGTGTGTGTGTGTGTGTTTGTTTGTGTTTGTTTATGTTAGTGTTGGGCGATATGGTCATTTTTCATATCGCCAGCCTGTGAGATCGCTGATACACGATATTATCGTGCATGGGTGGGTAAGAGAGAGACTCTCTGTACTTGTCATAGGCTATTTCATAACTATTTGGTGATTTTAAACCACGCGTGCGTGAGATAGAGAGAGCCTGGAAGCACCAATAACCGAAATAATATACTTTCAAACATACTGAAAAATTATCATGTTAAATATAAAAATATTTAAAACAGCTAGTTAATATAGGCTATTCTGATACAGCAGTCATACATCGCTATTAGGACCGCGCGTCCTACTATGACAAGTTTGCCACATCGACACAGAAGTTATCAGTCTAAAAATCAGTCAAGGTGAAAATCAAAAGTAGATTTATTTTAAAGACCAACAGTTTAACACTAAATATTGGACATAAATGAACACGTTAAAGATAAATGTATTTTCAGGTAAGTTCATATTTTTGGAGTAAAGTTAAATTAAACGCATACATCAGTCATACAGCGCTCCGGACCGCGCGCCCCATGACGAACCCTGTTTTAGACTGATAACTTATTAACTGCATATTTTTTATAATAACGATGATGAAGAATAAGCATCAATGTTTTTTGTTAATGAGCTGTAAAGAAAACGAAATGCTGGTGACGATGCAGCTTCGTAATGTACATTCTGTTCAAGAAAAGTCGTCTAAAAGATGTCTCATTTAGCACTCTTGACATAATTTGTAAATAAAGGTTATCATCCTGCAGTTCAATTTCGATGTGGGCTTAATTTTAGAGTCCGTTTTTAAAACATTTCCAATGAGGAGGAGAAGCCTAATCCTCATCTGTGCGTATGTGAAGTGCAGCACTGAGGTGAAATAGCAGGGCAATTTTATAATAATGGCCCAATAATAATATGCCGCCTAATAATAATAGTAATAGTTTTATACATTGATAGAAGAATGAGCCTAATATCGTCTTGACTATCGACAAAGACATCTGCTATCGTCGATATCTCTGACTATCGTCGATACACGATACTATCGTCTATCGCCACAACCCTAGTTTTTGTGCAGGTAGGTGTGTGTGTGTTTGTGTGTGTGTTTGTGTTTGTTTATGTGCAGGTAGGTTTGTGTTTGTTTATGTGCAGGTAGGTGTGTGTGTGTGTGTGTGTGTGTGTGTGTGTGTGTGTTTGTTTGTCTATGTGCAGGTAGGTTGTGTGTGTGTTTGTTTGTTTATGTGCAGGTGTGTGTGTGTGTGTTTGTTTGTTTGTTTGTTTGTTTATGTGCAGGTGTGTGTGTGTCTGTTTGTTTGTGTGTTTGTTTGTTTATGTGCAGGTGTGTGTGTGTGTATCTCTCTCTCTCTGTGTGTGTGTGTGTGTGTGTGTGTGTGTGTTTGTGTGTGTGTGTTTGTCTATGTGCAGGTAGCTTGTGTGTGTGTGTTTGTTTATGTGCAGGTGTGTGTGTGTGTGTGTGTTTGTGTTTATGTGCAGGTGTGTGTGTGTGTGTGTGTGTTTGTTTGTTTGTTTGTTTATGTGCAGGTGTGTGTGTGTGTGTGTGTCTGTTTGTTTGTGTGTTTGTTTGTTTATGTGCAGGTGTGTGTGTGTGTTTGTTTGTTTGTGTGTTTGTTTATGTGCAGGTGTGTGTGTGTGTATCTCTCTCTCTCTCTCTCTCTCTCTCTGTGTGTGTGTGTGTGTCTGTTTGTTTATGTGCAGGTGTGTGTGTGTGTGTATGTGTGTTTGTTTATGTGCAGGTATGTGTGTGTTTGTTTGTTTATGTGCAGGTGTGTGTGTGTGTGTTTGTTTGTTTATGTGCAGGTGTGTGTGTGTGTTTGTGGGTGTGTTTGTTTGTCTATGTGCAGGTAGGTTGTGTGTGTGTGTGTGTGTTTATTTGTTTATGTGCAGGTGTGTGTGTGTGTGTGTATGTGTGTTTGTTTGTTTATGTGCAGGTATGTGTGTGTTTGTTTGTTTATGTGCAGGTGTGTGTGTGTGTATGTGTGTTTGTTTGTTTATGTGCAGGTATGTGTGTGTTTGTTTGTTTATGTGCAGGTGTGTGTGTATGTGTGTGTGTTTGTTTGTTTATGTGCAGGTGTGTGTGTGTGTTTGTGTGTGTGAGCTCACTCTGCTGGTGTCTCTGCAGCGGATGTGGTGTTTTTGAGCTCACTGATTTGAGGGCTCATGTCGTTCACGTCACGCATCGGTGCAGGAAATCCTGGCCTTCATGTTCTCAGGTCACAGTAAACCACTGACATTTGCAGCGCTGCCATCCGTTTATCCCATTATCACAGGCCTGTGTGTGTGTGTGTGTCTAGCAGCTCAGACGCGCTGGAGAAACATCTGATGGAGTGTTTGATGGATCAGCTCGAGGTTCATTTTGAAATCAGACAGGAATAGATTTACTGGATTCATTAAGCAGCTGATTTCTTGATGAAACAGTCTTTTGGTCTCATGACTAAGAGAGTCTGATCAACACACATTCATAAGTTCATAAGTTTGGGGTCCGTAAGATATTTAAATGTTTTTAAAAGAAGTCTCTTCTGCTCACCAAGGCTGCATTCATTTGATCAAAAATACAGTAAAAATGTGAAATGTTATTATAATTTAAAACAGCTGTTTTCTATGTGAATATTTGTTAAACTGTAATTTATTTCTGTGATGCGCAGCTGAATTTTCAGCATCATTACTCCAGTCTTCAGTGTCACATGATCCTTCAGAAATCATTCTAATATGCTGATTTGCTGCTCAAGAAACATTTCTGATTATTATCAATGTTGAAAACAGTTGTGCTGCCCAATATTTTGTGGAAATCATGATACATTTTATTTATGGGGGCAGTCGTGGCCTAATGGATAGAGAGTCGGGCTTGTAACCCGAAGGTTGTGGGTTCGAGTCTCGGGTCCAGCAGGGAATACCACGACTGAGGTGAGACCCTTGAGCAAGGCACCAAACCCCCAGCTGCTCCCCGGGCGCCGCAGCATTGGCTGCCCACTGCTCCAGGTGTATGTTCACTACTGTGTGTGTGTGTGTGTTCACTACTGTGTGTGTGTGTGTGTTCACTACTGTGTGTATGCACTTGGATGGGTTAAATGCAGAGCACAAATTCTGAGTATGGGTCACCATACTTGGCCACACACCACTTCCCCTTCCCCCTTATTTTATTTCAGGATTCGCAGATTAATGAAAAGTTCAAAAGAACAGCATTTATTTGAAATAGAAATAGCCTAACATTAGAAATGACACTTTTGATCAATGTAATGCATCCTTGATAAATAAAACTATTCATTTCTTAAAAACAAAAAAAAAAACTAATTTTGAATGTTACGTAATGATTGTGTTTCAGTGAAGCAGTCGGTCAGAATGAGTGTGTGTGTTTGTTTCTGTCGGTTAATTCTCTGATTGCTGGTAATTAGTTATGTGAGACATGCTGGTCTGTCCTGCACACACTTATTCAGTCGAGGCCGCTCAACCGTGTTTGTGTGTGTGTGTGTGTGTGTGTGTGTCAGCCGCCAGGGAAGTGTAACACAACACCGCAGCGCCATTTTATCGCCTGCAGACGCCCAGTCCGCCCACTGTGAAGGTCAGCTGACCTCAGACACTGCTCTGGTCAGTGTGTTTCAGTTATAAAGTGAAGGAAAGTGTGTAAGAGCCTGAGGAATGAGTCAGTGCTGCTCTGGAACGCTGCGGTCAGTGTGATGATGAGCTGTACACAGATGAAGACCGGATCAATGTGAGGATGGACTCTAGTTAGTCTGAAAAGGGTGACTGCGGTTGAATTGCTTCTCGTTATTATCTTAAGATCCTGTCCAAACACACTTAGACCAGCGTTTGATGGACTCGCGCTGAATCAGTGCTGCTGAGCGTCTCTTTTGTCCTCCAGATGGTTAAATTTGAATACGCTAATCTTAGTTTGCTCAGCAATATCTGACACCACACGACTTTAACCGCTGACGTCCATTAGAGCTGCACGATTCTGGATAAATTGAGAATCACGATTTTTTTTTGTCTCATAGAGATCACGATTCTCCCACGATTCTGAACAAAATAATGTGACAAAATATTATTGCTGCAGTCTATTTAAAAGAGTTTAATTAATTTGAATGAATTAATTATATGTATTTAAAATGTAATATATTTAATATGCCAATTTTAATATTAAAATTATGAAAAAGTGGTTTGAATGAATGATTTAATGACTCCCTCATAAATACTTCACTTGTTTCATTACTGGATGAATCAGTTTTTTTGAACGAATCTCTTGAATGAATGATTCAATGACAAATACATTTTAAACAGTCACTTGTTGCCACCTAGTGGCGAAACAATGCAATCGACACAAGTTATTTGAGGTGCCAGTTACTTTCAAAAGGGTCGAGGCTCTATTTTGATCGCTACCATAGACATCAGTGTTTATATCTGAACTATAAAGTTTCATCCCAGTATTTCTGTGGTAATATGAATGATTGTAAGCCAGAAATAATACTGTGTAGTTGAAAAGACTATATGTGAAGCTGTTTTTTACCTAAACATGGTAACTGTCTGCTCTCTGTGTCAGCGGCAGGTATTTTTTTCAAAGGTTTAATATAGACACGGGCGAATCGTTGTCATTTAAAAATGGGATCGCATGGGTGTTTGAATCGAGGTCGTGATCTTTTAACGATTAATCGTGCAGCTCTAACGTCCATGTTTCTTATTTACAGATTGCTGTTGCTATAAGTTCGGGAGTCACTCCTGTATTCTGTTTACACACATAATGATAATCCGGATTCACTTCAGCTTTAAAAAGTGATTGTGTTTCCTTTGAATGTGGCGTAACTTCAGATGAAGAGCTGACCCTCACGTCTTTATTTCTTCTGTATAACACGTGTTTTTGTGATCTGATCTGATTATTATCAATGTTGAAAACAGTTGTGCTGCACAATATTTTTGTGGAAACCGTGATGCATTTTATTTTTCAGGATTCACAGATGAATAGAAAGTTCAAAAGAACAGCATTTATTTGAAATAGAAATAACATTTGTAACACTAGAAATGATTTGCTGACACTTTTGATCAACTGAATGCATCCTTGATCAATAAAACTTAATTTCTTTCAAAAAACAACTTTTAATGTAACATAATGACGTGATGGCCTGATTTCCTGTGCTCTGATTGGATGAATCTCCAGGTTTTATTACTTGATTGAACTTTTTATTCACAAACAGATTTTAAGAATTAGTTTTTAGATGTGTTTGGACAGTGAATGAGGACTTTAAACACCATCAAGCAACACAGAAACAGCCCATGTGACTCCTGATCTTCTCATCCAGCTGGTGAAAGTGCTTGAGAACTAGTAACAGTAATTTTTGACTTAACCAGCAGCATTAACTAGTGGTCTGCAGAACAGAGCTTGGTTCTCCTGTCTCTACCCACAAAGGGTTAACTCTCATCTTCTGTCTCTCTCTCTGTCACACACTTACCGGTTCAAACCGGTTCTCAGGAAAGTGCATCGTGTGCCCCATGGAATCATGGGAAGGGTCATGTGTGTGTCTGTGACGTCATTGGGTGGGAGAGAAAACAGCTCGAGTCAGCTTTCCATCATCTCTCTGTGTGTGTGTGTGTGTGTGTGTGTGTGTGTGTGTGAGTGGGGGTGTGGGTGTGGGTGTGTGGCTCTTCCTGTCATACAGGAAGTGTGCCAATGCTCTCCTGCAGGAATGAGCTCATGCTGTCTGTAGGTTTTCTTTCTTTGTTGATGAAACTTCCTGTTGAGCATCACAAACCCACTGACCTCTGGGAAGTTAGACAGGGCTTCACTTTGAGCTGAATTGATCTGAGGAATGACTCTATTGTCTGTAGAGCTTCATGATTGATGAATTTTACAACATTTATTCTCCTGTTTATTACACACACACACACACACACACACACACACGTCATTATTAGCTGGTTAATGTAATTCTGGTTTCAGGTTTTGAGATTTCGCACTGTGCATTTCTTCTCATTTGCATATTTTTGAGGTTAATATCAGGGGATTGCATCACATGACCTGTTTCTCCATCTGTGCTGATTGGAACATGTAACAGAAAGCAGAAAAAACTAATTCAGTTTTTTCCATTTTAATTTTTCTGGACTCTTTTTTTTTTTTAATGGTCAAATTAAATTTTATTAATCAAAAAGCATGTTTAATTCATTTAAATCATGAAACTTATACAAATTTACATCAATTTATTAAGAGTTTATGAAATGTTTTATTTTTTCTCACCTTATCTATTATTGTTACCAAATTCTGTTTTAGCATTTCTAATTATTTGAATGCATAAAAACAACTTTTATTAATTTTTAAAATAGCGTTATGAATTTTTTTCCCCCTCAGAAATTCTGTGTTGTGTATTTACATTTTTCTGGTTATCAAATGAAGCCATAAAACATTGATTTAATTTAGCTTTTAATTAATGAAAATTATACACATTTTATTTTTTGACAAATAAAGGGGATTTACTATTAGAACATGGAAGAAATGTTGTATGATTATTTCTTAAAAAATAAAGTTTTATTAATTTTTCAACAGTAGTAGAATCACATACATTCTACTAAATATTAGTAATATATTTCTGGCACAATGTCTTTAAGTTAAACCAAACTTTTATTTTGATGGCTTGCTGTGAATACCTTTAATTTTCTGTGTATTTGATATGACGCTAGTTTTGCTCAAATGAAATGGTAAGATGCTCATGAAGTATTCTCAGAGCAGTTCTGGAAATGTTGTTCATGTATTTATGTCCTCATTTAGACGGCAGACGCTGAAAACACCGCAAGAGTCATGCGAGCTTCAGTGTATGTAGTATATATTTCGCAATTCTAAATTATATATCTCAGAATTCTGAATTATATATCTTGCAATTCTGAATTATATATTTCGAAATTTCTGTCTTTATATCTCATAATTCTGAATTATATATCCTGCAATTCTGAATTATATATCTCACAATTCTATATCTCACAATTCTGAATTATGAAGATTCACAGCATAGGGCCTAGTTAACTGTTTGAGTATGAACACAGGTTTCTGTGACTGTTCATGAATATTTAATGAGTCATGCACTGAGACAGCGTTTGATTGGTTGTCTGTTCCTAAACAGCTCAGATTCAGAGAAACTTGCGATCAGTCAGTGCATGAGTGTAAATGATAATCTGAAGCTGATCTCAGATCAGACCGGTGAGGGCTCATGATGATTGTGATTGTGTGTTGAGGTGCGGCGATGTCTGAGGATGCGGTGCGGCAGACGCGCAGTCAGAAGCGCGCTCTAGAGCGGGAATCTCTGTCTGCGGATGGGAAGCGGCTGAAGCTGGATGGAGCGGAGCGCTCCCGATCGGAAACTAACTCCAGCATCCTGAAGGCCACCATCAAAGTGGAGCTGCAGACCGGAGACGAGCCCATGGACATGAGTAACACGTGAGGAAGCCTTTCTTCATTTGTGTTTGTGATGCTGGAGCCCTTTCACACACCTCATGAGTGAAGAATGCAAGACAGTGATTAAAGGGTTCCTATTATGTACAGATAAGTGCAACGGTAATATGTATTATGTTTATTGTTCTTTAATTCTAACATTATAACATGAATTGCAGTGAAACTGTTATAAAGTTGAATTTATTTATACCATAGTCCCACAGAGTTACACTATTTGTGGCGGCATATATATGCAGATTAATTCTCTGCCAGCAGGAGGCGCTGTTGGAGCGGGAGAGAGCGAGGTTTCCCCGGTAACGCTGCACACAAAGCAGAGCTCCGCTCACAAACACTGCTTTATCAGACATTACATGCAAGATGAAATGAAAATGACATCCAAAATTTTCTGAAGACAGTCGGTTTCCTTCAGAAATACAGTGATATAAAAACACCCGCACTGGGTTTCGCTTTTGAAACGTGCATTTGAATTTCCGGAGGCGGGATTTATTTTAATGATATTCTAATAGACCAATTTGTGATGTCACAAATACAGGAAAACAACTTTGTAGTCCAAACGAGCCGTTCGTTGTAGTTCTTGAAAAGGGATTTTTTAAAAACGAAATATCTCCCTTTGGAGTGGACTTTGAGATTTGTAACTTTGTAGATCTTTTTATTCCCAAACATACACACTACACACTGACTAAAATTCAAAAAGAGAAAAAGCATAATAGGACCCCTTTAACAGTTAAAACCAAGGCTGCATTTATTTGATCAAAAATACAGGAAAAATAGTGAAATATTATTAGAATCTAAAACAGCTGTTTTCTGTGTGAATATCTGTTAAACTGTAATTTATTTCTGTGATCAAAGCTGTATTTTCAGCATCATTACTCCAGTCTTCAGTGTCACATGATCCTTCAGAAATCATTCTAACATGCTGATTTGCTGATTTCAAATTGAACATATTTATATTAACTTAAATTAATTTATATTTACATTATTTATATTAATTATAAATGTTTATTAATAATTACTTTTAATTCAATTAAAAATATAAAAAATCAAAAAGTAAATTTTAAATGGTTTAAATACCTTAATAGCATTCATGTTAATTTACAATTAATTTATATTTACATAATTATAATAATTTTGAATTATTGAATTTTATTTAAAATTAAAAATGTATATTAATAATTAAATATTGAATTTTAATTTCCTTATTTAACTTTTTTTATTATTATTATTAGTATCAATGTTGAAAACAGTTGTGCTGCCGAATATTTTTGTGGAAGCCGTGACACATTTTATTTTTCAGGATTCACAGATGAATAGAAAGTTCAAAAGAACAGCATTTATTTGAAACAGAAATCATTTGTCTTTAAATGAATGACTGTCTCTGGTCAGGTGAGGATTTAGAGGATCAGGGAATCCTGGGAAATGTTTCCCACAATCCCACAGCTGTTTTGAATACGCCTGCAGAGCGTCACGTTTGATGATGTTGATGAATCTGCTTTAATCGGTGCTGTGATCATATTGTGAGATCAGCTGTGTGTGAAACAGGAATCTCAAAAACGACAATCTCATTGGCTGGCGCTCATCTATTATCATCCCTGTCTTGATTTCAGCAAATCAATTCGAGCGAACGCAGACTACGTGATTAATATTCATGAACCCAGCAGCTTATTAAACATTTTTAATATTGTTATTAGTAGTAGAATTCGTAGTAGTTTTGTTATCTTATAAATTCCACCCCCCCCCCCCCCCCCCTTTTTTTTTTTTTTTATAGAAACACTAAATGACAAACAACATCTTAAGCACCACCACCAGTCCTAAGTTCAGTCAACATGAAAAAATATGCATTCATACTTGGTTATTCTAATTACTAAAGTTCTATCATCATATAATGCTAAATTATCATAATATCATATTATAATGCTTGACTGACTGATGCTAAGTGTCAGTAGATAAATAGTGTAGATTAATGTACAATGTTTTATAATAATAATTTATTCTATTTAGAGTCCATTTCATTAATTTAACATTTAATATTGGGGGCATCCAAGTTATTTGACATTTGAACTTTTTTTTTTTTTTTTTTTTTTTTTTTTTTTTTTAGCAATAGTTACTTTCCCTGGTAATTAGTTACTTTTATAATGATGTAACTCAGTTACTAACTCAGTATGTAATGTGCCCAACACTGGGCACGTGTGTGTGCATAGCATGTGTGTGCATAGCGTGTGTGTGTGTGTGTGTGTGTATGATTTTGTGTGTGTGTGTGTGTGTGAGAGAGAGAGAGTATGATAGTGTGTGTGTGATTTTGTGTGTGTGTGTGTGTGTGTATGTGTATGATTTTGTGTGTGTGTGTGAGAGAGAGTATGATTGTGTGTGTGTGAGACTAGGGGTGTGCGATATTGACAAAAAATAATATCTCAATATTTTCTTTTTTATCGATAACGATAATTAGACAATATTTTGCTGTATGTTATTGTGCTGGTACCTTAAGGAGTGTCGTGGACAGCTGACTCCTAAAGTTTTTGATATTCTTCATATTCTGTGGTGTTCAGTTCACACTGATAGAAATTAATATTTTCCAATAAGTTTAAATTGATTTTTACATTTTATGGGCATTTATACCTTTATGAAGCCATTTTTCTAAAAGTGTCAATTATCTTTTGAGTCAAATTCTTACATTTAATCAGTGAATTAGAATAATAAGACTTTTGGGCTGTTACCAAGATACCAACAATAGAAACCATTAACAGAAATTCTTACAGTTTCCATTAAACTATTACAAAATTCCTTTTTGTTTTGGGCATTATTCCAGTAGGAATTACTGTTGTTCTACTGGTTGCCATCTGCCATATTACATTCCACCAATAGAATCCATCAAATACCAGTAGACACCATTATAGTTTACATTAAAACCAACACAATTCCCATTAAATTTTCTATTGTGTTTTGGGAGGGGATCTATTGTTTTTTTTGTTTTTTTTTTTGTAGTCGATTATTAAAGTATTACATATGTTACATAGGCTGATTTATTTGTAATTTGTCAGATTTATATTGATTTTTAAGTATTTGGGATTTCATTTCATCCAAGTGAAATTAGCAAGCAGTTAGACTGCATTTATATTCGTTTTAAACGCGGAGCCCGGCGTGAGCTGACACAGGTTGCGTGCGTGCGTCAAGCCTCATCCATATTGCCAGATGCGCTCGTAGAGATTGCGGTGCAGAGCCAAGCGCGAGTATAAACGAGCGTTACGAAACAGGCTGCGTGAGTGTGGCGAGTGTGAACGGCTCGTCTGTGACGCGGGATTCGTGCCGTGTGGGGCAGAGAGGAGCGAGTGTGAGAAGCATTAGGCTGTGTGTGCGGTCTTCTGAATTGGGAATACCGAACATGCATTATAAACCTATTTCAAATTAATCTGTTGGGAGATAAAATGTGTAAGATAACGTTCATATACTAATAAAATCATCTAAGAATGTATCTTTTATTCTCCAATACTGAAAGCAGAACTGATAAAGGAGCTCTTGATATGCGTTGTGACGCAGCTCTTGCAAATTATCTTTTTTTTTCGTTGTTTTTGTTCATTTTGAAGCTGAAGTTACATATGTTTTTCTTTAGTTTTAATTTGCCTAACTATCGATCTGATCCTGTAGATGCCATAATCCCTCTCTCTCTCTCTCTCTCTCTCTCTCTCGCTCGCTCGCTTTCGGTTTTCCCTTTTTTTTTTTTTTTTATTAATTTTTTTTTAATGGTGGGTGTTTGCGCAGTTGGATAGAGCAGTGCTGATTGGGCAGAACGGATGGAGGTGTGCTCGCTCTGTTAGTTAGTAAGACTGCACTCAAGGCTGTCACGCATATGCTCTGGAACAGATTAATATCTCACCACATCGCAGGCTTTGGGATTAGAAAATCGCAACGTCTCAAATCGTGATTTCAATGCGATTTCGATTAATCGCACAGCCCTACTACTAGTCTAGACTTCACGTAATGTAAGCGTGCACTCTGTAGGTGTGTTTTGAATGGTTTTTGCAAAATAGTCGATAATGTCAAATCACATATCGTTTAAACAACAATTGCGATATTATCGCAGACGATATATATCACACACCCCTATGTGTGAGTATGGTTTTGTGTGTGTGTGTTTGTGTGTGAGTATGATAGTGTGTGTGTGTGTGAGTATGATAGTGTGTGTGTGTACCTGTTTTTCTATTCAGGTGGGGACTTAAACCTGAATACACACAGACTCATGGGGACTCGTGTCACGGTGGGGTCCTAAATTGAGGTCTCCACAGGTAAAGAAGCTTATAAATCACACAGAATGAAGTTTTTTGAAAATCTAAAAATGCAGAAAGTCTCCTGTGAGGGCTAAGTTTAGGTGTAGGGTTGGTGTAGGGCAATAGAATATACGGTCTGTACAGTAGAAAAACCATTACGCCTATGAATGTCCCCACAAGGATAGCGAAACAAGTGTGTGTGTGTGTGTGTGTATGTGTGAGTGAATATAATTTTGTGTGTGTGAGTATGATTTTATGTGTGTGTGTGTGTGAGTATGATAGCGTGTGTGTGTGAGTATGATAGTGTGTGTGTGTGTGTGTGTGTGTGTGTGTGTGTGTGTGTGTGAGTGAATATAATTTTGTGTGTGTGAGTATGATTTTATGTGCGTGTGTGTGTGAGTATGATAGCGTGTGTGTGTAAGTATGATAGTGTGTGTGTGTGTGTGTGTGTGTGTGTGTGTGTGAGTATGATAGCGTGTGTGTGTGAGTATGATAGCGTGTGTGTGTGAGTATGATAGTGTGTGTGTGTGTGTGTGTGTGTGTGTGTGAGAGTATGATAGCGTGTGTGTGTGTGAGTATGATAGCGTGTGTGTGTGAGTATGATAGTGTGTGTGTGTGTGTGTGTGTGTGAGAGTATGATAGCGTGTGTGTGTGTGAGTATGATAGTGTGTGTGTGTGTGAGTATGATAGCGTGTGTGTGTGAGTATGATAGCGTGTGTGTGTGAGTATGATAGTGTGTGTGTGTGTGTGTGTGTGTGTGTGAGAGTATGATAGCGTGTGTGTGTGTGAGTATGATAGCGTGTGTGTGTGAGTATGATAGTGTGTGTGTGTGTGTGTGTGTGTGCGTGAGAGTATGATAGCGTGTGTGTGTGTGAGTATGATAGTGTGTGTGTGTGTGAGTATGATAGCGTGTGTGTGTGAGTATGATAGTGTGTGTGTGTGTGTGTGTGTGTGTGTGAGTATGATAGCGTGTGTGTGTGAGTATGATAGTGTGTGTGTGTGTGTCACAGAATGAAGGCCATGTGTCACTAACCGGTTCCAGCCGGTTGGTTGTCATGGTTTCTAGTGGGGGGGAGGGGTGTCACATGACATGCGGTGGGTCATGTGACGTGTGTTTAGTTGGGTGATTAATGCACAGGAAGAGTCTGATCTCACACAAAGACGTCTCCTCTCTCTGGAGTCCAGAGCAGAGTGTGTGTGTGTGTGTGTGTGTGAAAGTGTGAGCAGCGGACTCCGTTGTGTTTACAGGCCTTTCACACACTCCTGCTCATCATGTGTGATTCTGCTGGTTTCTCAGCATCACTAGCGCTCGCATGCTGCAGTTCGGTTTGCATGAAGACTGAACTCAGTGGAGGAAGTTTGTCTCTGAACACACTGCGCTTTCACTTTCACTTCATACTCACATAGATTCACCTCCTCTAGCTTTATAATAAAGGTGAATATCGTTGTTTCTAATGAATTGCTGTTGTTCCTCTATCGTAGGTCACTCTGGATAAAAGCATCTGCTAAATGCATGAATGTAAATGTGGGAAATATTTGTCTCTCATTACAGTTTTTCTCAATTGCTAACACACAATTCACAAAACAATTCACCATTTTCTCACAACTATAAACACAGTCTCAAAACTACACACCCAGTTGTGCAAACTTCAAACTTCCAGGTCAAAGTCAAACATTTCCGTCAAAAACACATTCTCTTTTGTCAGAATCTAATCTTTGGCCTCAGATGACACACAAAGCTGTCAAATACACAGATTATTTTCCTGATTAGAGAACACTAGTGAGATCAATTCAGAACACTCTTACAAAAACCTGCTTTTGGGAAACAGGAATCCTGCAATGTCTGTTACAGTATACGGCATAAATAGAGCGGTGCAGATACAGTAAAATTAAGCAATAAAGATTAAGAAACGTTTACTTTTAGTACACTACTGTAAAGTTATCTTACAGTAGATGAAAAGCACTAGAAGAGAAAAGTACAAAAACCAAACAACTGAATATACAGTGAACACATTGGAATATACTGTCAGTTACTGTACAGCAATAAACAAACAAGCAAACAAACAAATAAATACTGCATCCTCTGCCGAGCTGCATTACAGTATTGGTAATATCCTTATATGTTATACTGTACTATAGCAGTTTCTTAGTCTTCTGAGGAAAGACTGTCTCTGCCTCCTCTAGACAGCCGTCTCTCAGTTCTGCACAAATACATGTAAGACGTTCTTGGCTACAAATCAGTTCAACAGTTATGAGTTTGAGGGTGTGTGTTACAGTATTTACAGTACAAGTTCTCTCATCTGAAGTAC
Source organism: Spinibarbus caldwelli (assembly GCA_039654775.1). NCBI lineage: Eukaryota > Metazoa > Chordata > Actinopteri > Cypriniformes > Cyprinidae > Spinibarbus > Spinibarbus caldwelli. Next base: position 36,512,891 of record CM077235.1, on the reverse strand, counting down.
TGCTGCTATGTACTGTAATTGTAATGTGTAAGTAGTGTATAAACCCTGTAGATGATCCTGCAGGCAGCTTTCCTTATGATCACTCCATGCAGAAGAACACGCTCAACTATAGTGCTTTATATTTCATCAGCAACAAATGACCTTTGACCTAGTCCCCTTCATTTTTCTTTTCTTCTTCTATTCCTCTTTGTATCCCTCTACCAGGATTCATTTTTCAAAACTCATAATCAGCTGTGCTCCTGTTCATATCATCCTGAGATTCTGACCTGTGTGTCATCAGTTTTAATGTTCACACAGGGATAAATGTGTGCTGTTTGTGTTCATTTTGTGATTCTTGAGGTAGTTATATTGTGTGTTTGTGTTTTCTAAATGAGAACGTGATTAAACCTGGGCAAAATGATGGCGTTCTTGTGTAGAGTTTTGCAGAAAACACTGAGAAAATTGTAACGTGTGTGAAAGCAGGTGAAACGTGTTAAAGGTTTTGAGAAACGTGTCTTTGTTTCAAGAACTGTATGAATGGTTTGGAAAATTGTGTCAAATGAATCAGTTATAGTGTGTTAGCAATCGAGAAAAACTGTAACATGATAGTTCTTTATGATAATTTACACCATGAGTTATGAGCTGATGAAAAGCTAATAATTGTATCCTAAAAATTTACAATTAAAAATAAATGTCATGTGACCCACATCAGATGTTTCGAGCACTGAAATACGAGCTTAAGTTCTCAAGAACACACACTACCAGTCAACAGTTTTTAAACAGTAAGATTTTTAATGTTTTTTAAAGAAGTCTCTTCTGTTCACCAAGCCTGCATTTATTTGATCCAAAGTACAGCAAAAACAGTAACATTTTGAAATATTTTTACTATTTAAAATAACTGTTTTCTATTTGAATATATTTTAAAATGTAATTTATTTCTGTGATCAAAGCTGAATTTTCAGCATCATTACTCCAGTCTTCAGTGTCACATGATCCTTCAGAAATCATTCTAATATGCTGATTTGCTGCTCAAAAAACATTTATTATTATTATTATTATTATTATTATTATTATTATGATGGTGAAAACAGCGGAGTAGAATTTTTTCAGGTTTCTTTGATGAATAGAAAGTTCAGAAGAACAGCATTTATCTGAAATAGAAATCTTTTGTAACATTATAAATGTTATACATTATAAATATCACTTTTGATCAATTTAAAGCATCCTTGCTGAATAAAAGTATTAATTTCTATACCCCCCCCATTTTGAATGGTATAGTGTGTAATTTTACAAAAGCTTTTTATTTCAGATAAAAGCTGATCTATGAATCTTTATATTCATCAAAGAATCCTGAAAAAAATGTACTCAACTGTTTTAAATATTGATAATAATAACAATAATAAATGTTTTTGAGCAGCAAATCAGCATATTAGAATGATTTCTGAAGGATCATGTGACTGGAGTAATAAATAGATTTTCTTTATCAGTTAACTTCTACAAACTAAATGAAATCAACATTTGTTGTGAGCATCCTTTGTGTTTAAAGCAGCTTTTGCTCTCGGTGCACTTGAGCAGAGTTTCTCAGGAGCTTTGCAGGTAGGTTTCTTGAAGCATCAGTTCTTCTGGATTGAGTCTGTCTCAGTTTGTTCTGTTTCTTCATGTCACTCCAGACAGACTGATGATGATCAGATCAGATCTCAAAAATCTGACTGGGTTATTACAATTAATGGCTAAATCAATGTTTGGAAATGTAAACTGATATTTCCTACTGACACACTACAGCAAAAGATAGAAATAACTGACTTAAAGCCAGTTTTTAGCTGCTGAAAATACTAGTGTTCTAATCATTTTGGCCACCACTGTATATTCAAATAGAAATCAGTTATTTTAAACAGTAAAAATTATTCCAAATGTCTTTTTTTTTTTTGTTTTTTTTTTTTAATGTACTTTGGATCAAATAAATGCAGGCTTGGTGAGCAAAAGAGACTTCTTTAAAACATTAAAAATCTTACTGTTTAAAAACATTAGACTGGTGGTGTATTCCAGTGTGTGCTGTAGCTCGATGGCACAGACTCATTACACACGTAATTTATGAACACGTAATTTCATTTCATTACTTTTTTGTAAAATGGCAAAGGTTTTGTCTTTCTCAGTGTTTGTCATTCTGAGACACTCAAACTCAGATCTCAGGAGCTTCCATGTTCCTCAGACACGATCAGAGAAACACACGGTGTGTTCTGGAGGTTTGTTTGCTCTCCTCTCATTCATCAGTGATGGCTTGTGTAGAATTAGACTGTGTGTGGATGTCCTGATGATGAAACTGTGCTGTTAACTAGTCACTCATCACTAGTACTGCAGCTGCTAGTGATGTTCTGAAAGAGTCGAGTGCTTGACTTCTCAGATCAGCGTGTGCTGCTGTGAGTTTTCCCATCTGCCCTTTGCTGTGTGTGAGGACACAGTAAGTGACGTTCGGCCTGTTTGACCGCAGTCATGTGATCCTGAGCTCACAGCTGATTGGATTATTTGCTATCTGTCCCCCTCTAGTGGACAACAGCAGTGCTGATCGATCTCATCACTGACCGGCACAGAAACGCAAACACTACTAGTTCAGACAGGAGTAATCAGAACTGATGGATTCAGTCAATTACTGATTAAAAATCACATGACAAAAAAATATAGTTAATGTCGTTTCTGAGTACTTTTTGATTACTTTTAGATTACTTTTGACTTTTATCATTTATTGCATAGATTTAAATAGTATCATTTTAAAAAATAGTCATTTCGGAATAGGGTTGCCACATTTCCAAAAAATTTCCAGAAACTTTCCAAAAGTTTCTGAAAATTCCCAAAATTTTCCAAAAGTTTCTTTTAAAAAATCCTGTAAAGTTTCCAAAATTTCTTTAAAGTTTTGTCAATTTTCCTGAAATTTTCCACCTTTTTGCAACCCTCTTTCGGAAAATATATTTTATATAAAAAATTAAATCTTGAAACCATATATACAAAAAATCTGGAAAAGCAAAAGAAAGAAAGAAAGAAAAATAGAGAATATCTAAAATTATAAGGAAAAAATATATTAAATTATCAACAACATGAAAGACCCAAACTGAGGTTTGTGAAGGAACTGAAAAATGTATATATAATAAAATAATATGAGAGAATAAATAAGTTACGAATCATTTACTGCAATGGCTGTGAATAAGGGGAAAGGGGGAAGTGGTGTGTGGCCAAGTATGGTGACCCATACTCTGAATTTGTGCTCTGCATTTAACCCATCCAAGTGCACACACACAGTAGTGAACACACACACACACACAGTAGTGAACACACACCTGGAGCAGTGGGCAGCCAATGCTGCGGAGCCCGGGGAGCAGTTGGGGGTCCGGTGCCTTGCTCAAGGGTCTCACCTCAGTCGTGGTATTGAAGGTGGAGAGAGTGCTGGTTATTAGCCCCACCTACAATCCCTGCCGGAACTGAGACTTGAACCCATGACCTTCGGGTTACAAGTTCGACTCTCTATCCATTAGGCCACAACTGCCCCTCTAAAAGCACTGTTTTCATCCTAGTTTCGAACCCATGACCTGAAAGGTTCAGGGGCCAGTGGCTTAGCAGAGTGCGCCACTCAGTTGACGAGAATAATATGTAATATGTAATAT
>CM077235.1:36499259-36501759 GCA_039654775.1 Spinibarbus caldwelli | reverse complement strand
AGCCCAGCCTCATACGCATGACTGTCCCCGGCACAGGCCTGCTGCTCAGCATCAGCCAGGTGTGTGACGCCGCCTCCATCAGACTGTCCACAGACAACTCACTCGTGCTTACTGCACTGTTTAACAGACCATCAGGATAACACGATCGCTAGGGCACGTTTCTCAATACTTCGGTCTCTTTTTCAGAACTCTTCACACAGCGAGCACAACGTCAGTCTCTGTGGCTAAACTGTGGATCATTTATCATTGCTTTGGCACAAAATGCATTCATTGACCACATCTGTCAAATTACATCAATTCTTTTATCACTTCAACACAAACTCCACCAAAACTTTATGTACTATACAAGCCAATTTGCACGTTTACATACTGTTTTCAAAACTCTTCAAAACAGTACAAAAATAAGACAGAAATTTGCAACATTTCTAAAAAAAAAAAAAATCAAATACTGTCAAAGCAGTCACCTGTAGCTGAACATCTTCACAAATGTTAGTCTTTCACTTTTCACTTCATTTACCATATTTTATAAATATTTTTACTATTTAAAATAACTGTTTTCTATTTGAATATATTTTAAACTCTAATTTATTTCTGTGATCAAAGCTGAATTTTCAGCACCATTACTCCAGTCTTCAGTGTCACATGATCCTTCAGAAATCATTCTAATATGCTGATTTACTGCTCAAGAAACATTTCTGATTATTATTATTATTATTATTATCAATATTTAAAACAGCTGAGTACATTTTTTCAGGATTCTTTGATGAAAAGAAAGATCCAAAGATTAGCTTTTATCTGAAATAAAAAGCTTTTATAACATTATACACTATACCATTCATAAGCTTAGAGTCAGTATAATTTTTTTATACTTTTTTTATACCTTAGCAAGTATGCTTTAAATTTATCAAAAGTGATGATAAAGACATTTAGAATGTTACAAAAGATTTCTATTACAGATAAATGCTGTTCTTCTGAACTTTCTATTCATCAAAGAAACCTGAAAAAAATTACACTCAGCTGTTTTGAACATAATAATAATAATAATAAATATTTTTTGAGCACCAAATCAGCATATTAGAATGATTTCTGAAGGATCATGTGACACTGAAGACTGGAGTAATGATGCTGAAAATTCAGCTTTGATCACAGAAATAAATTACAGTTTAAAATATATTCAAACAGAAACCAGTTATTTTAAATAGTAAAAATGTTTCAAAATTTTACTGCTTTTGCTGTACTTTGGATGCTGTTTGGTGAGCAGAAGAGACTTCTTTAAGTAACATTAAAAATCTTACTGTTCGAAACCTTTGACAGGTAGTGTACGCTATAAATATTATTTGTCTTAAGTCATAAATCTGATTTTAGTAACTCTGCGGAGACCCTTTTTACCATTCATTATGAGTAGAATATCTTAGGCACCATATTGTAATTATGATAATTATGACAAGATAATCGTGGCATTTGCTGTTTACTAGGTGTTCCACCTAATCAGTTACCTTTGTTATAATAAAGCTAATATAACCTGACTCACTGTGTGCCGCAGGCCGCCGGCTCAACCCTGAAGTCCGTCTCGAGTGTGAACCAGACATCAGACGGCCGTCAGGCGGCTAAACTAGTGCTGCGCAAACAGCTGGAGAAGACTCTGCTGGAGATTCCTCCGCCCAAACCACCAGCGCTGCAGCTCACCTTCCTGCCTTCAGCAGCCAATAACGAGTTCATCTACCTGCTGGGGCTGGAGGAGGTGGTGCAGAACCTGCTGGAGTCTCTGGGTCGAGGTGCCACTCTTTATATGATCAAATACAGCGCTTTACACTGAGAGTTTCATACAGCAGCTGCACAGCAATGATCAGGAAGAGAAACAGTGTTCTTCAATTAGAAATCTGATTTCTGATTCTGACTTTATACATTGAGTTATTCTCTGTTCTCGTTTGATAGTGTCAAGTACAGTTTAATCACCTTGATAAACCGTTTATTAACTGCACATGTGTGGCCACACTGCTGGTGCTCTCACAAAAAATGTGTAGAAAAGTCCATCTTTATGGATTTTATTGTATTTTATTATAATATTGTGTTTTTTTGTCATATTGCAAAATGATTATATTCTTTTTGTATAATCTATTTGATTATATTGCATAATTCAATTATTATCATATTGAAATAATATTTTTGTTATATATATATATATATATATATAGCCTGAGAAAAATGCTCATTTTAGAAGAAAATTTCAGATGACACTTAGAGGCTTTGGCATCTGAACTGCAATATTATCATTATAATATTTTATATTATTATTACTGTCATATTTAAATATATTATTTTTTAATAATATTTCTATATTTTTTACCATATTGTTATTTTTAGAATGGTACAATATCATGCTATTACCATTAGGGGTGGAACGGTTCAACTTACTCACGGTTCGGTTTGTATCACGGTTTTAGAGTCACGGTTTCGGTACGGTTCGGTAAATAAAAATAAAGAAAATAAGAATAATCTA
>CM077235.1:36379259-36494259 GCA_039654775.1 Spinibarbus caldwelli | reverse complement strand
ACATAAATTAATTTCTGTAGAAATAGTACAGAAAAATATCAAAGTGAATTTAATGGTCTTAGTAAAAAAAAAATATATATATATAATACATTTATTTCATAGTAAGTACAGTTAAAATCTATTAACATATTTCCTGACATATTGCTCGTGACTTACTGATATAAACATTATAATTAAACTTTATTTAGAGTACTATTTGTGCACAATGCACATTTCTTAATATTAAGCCTAAAATGTGTTTTAATGTCACTATTGATGAGGATTGTATGATCTTTCAATAATATCAGTCTTTAAATGCAAGATATTTAAAGTGTTCCTGAAGTATACTTACAATAGTTCTACTTTAGCACGATCAAATATACCGTATTGACCCGAATATAAGATGATGTTTTTTTCTTGGAAATGCATCTGAAAAAACGCGGTTGTCTTATATTCAGGGTCTAGACTCTAGACTTTGACATGTCAATAATACACCCACAACAATAGGTGGCGCACCTGAAGTATACTTGCAGTAGTTCTACTTTTAGCACGATCAAATATACTTCAGTATATCTTTAGTTGGACTTCAGCACAATTAAAGTGCATTAAGCACAAAATTAGTTGTTCCAGTTTAGCAGACTTTAAGTATAGCAGTTTAGTATACCAAAAGTACAATTGCAGGGTGTTTTTATTAAGCACATAAATATGTAAACTTATTTGTACTATACTTAGCATGAAATAAATGTATTTCAAATACATTTTAGTACGTTTATTTTTCACTAGGGGGGAAAAAGCAGCAAAAAAGAAATAGTAGTGTGTATGTGTGTTTAACTTAGTTTTGTACTAAAAACGTCTGTGAACAAGTAAATAAAGCTTGTGAATTCAGATACTGTGTGTGGCTGGATTTTACTCAGCGCTCAGCACAACAGCAGCCTGTTTTTACATTCATTAAAGTTCATGGAAATTCAGCTTTTTAATCAGTGAAAGTGACGTTTGTGACCCTGGAGCACAAAAGCAGTCATAAGTAGCACAGGTATATTTGTAGCAATAGCCAACAATGCATTGTATGGTCAAAATTATAGATTTTTCTTTTATGCCAAAAATCATTAGGATATTAAATAAAGATCATGTTCCATGAAGATATTTTGTAAGTTTCCTACCGTAAATATATCAAAACTTAATTTTTGATTAGTAATATGTATTGCTAAGAACTTCATTTGGACAACTTTAAAGGAGATTTTCTCAATATTTAGATTTTTTTGCTCCCTCAGATTCCAGATTTTCAAATAGTTGTATCTCAGCCAAATATTGTCCTATCCTAACAAACCATACATCAATGGAAAGATTATTTATTCAGCTTAATGATGTGTAAATCTCAGTTTCAACAAACAGACTCTTATGACTGGTTTTGTGCTCCAGGATCATGTTTATCAGAGTGATTGACGCTGGTCTTTGTTCTTGCAGGTGTCTCAGAGTCCGTCGAGTCGAAGTGTTCAGGCGTCTGTGCTTCGCTCCTCCTCGCCGTCTCCTCAGCTGCAGAACGCTGTGGCGGCCGCCGCTCTGGTCAGCAGGCCAGGTAAGCATGCAGAGCGTCAGGGGTCAAAGGTCAGCAGAGGCAGCAGCGTGAGGAAGTGGAGCAGCGGCGCAGCAGGTAGATTCTGCTCAGAACACGCTCAACCAGCGCTCTACTACTGCTAGTTATAGAGGTTTAATTACTGTTTTAAATTAGCTTTAAATTTTGTTCTTCGTTTTCATTGTAGTTACAATTTATAGTAATTTTGTGATGTGTTTTTGTCATTTTTATCAGGTTTTTTTTTTTTAATATTGCTAATTAGGTTTTTTAGTTTGTTCAGTTCTAGTTTTTATTTATTTCCAGTAATTTTTGTGCTTCTACTTAAGCTAAACATATTAGAAATTTTGCATTAGCAACTAACTGAAATACCTTTTTATTAATATATATATATATATATAAAATATATATATATATATATATATATTTTTTTTTTTTTTTTTTTTTTAGGTTTTATGTGCTTTTGTTGTTTTTTTATTAGTTTTCATTTAAGTTTAGGTTTATTACTAGTTAGGTTTATTTTTATTTCAGTTTTAGTGTTACTAATTCCAGTTAGTAATTTTAGTGCTTAAACTTAAATGTTTGCTTTGGTAACTAACTGAAATATGTTTTTATTCATATTTTGAATTAGCTTTTATTTTTATATTTTCACTTTTTTATTTTAGTTAAATTTAGTTTATTTATTTTTTATTTTTTGAAGGTGCTTTCATCATTTTCATTAATTTTAGGGGTTACTTTTAATATTACTATTTAAGTTTAGTTTATTTTTATTTCAGTTTTATTTTTAATTCAGTATTAGTTTTTATTTACTTTATTTCTTTTTAATCCACACAAACTGTGTTTGAGAGATCAGACTGTTGACCTCATGATCAACGCGCGTTCAGTCAAGTCAAGTCAAGTCACCTTTATTTATATAGCGCTTTTAACAATACAGATTGTGTCAAAGCACTTAACAGTATCAAATTGGAGGATAGAGTGTCAGTAATGTATAATAATAAGATTAAACACTCAATTTTCAGTTAAAGGCATTTCATTTTTGAATTCAGAGATGTCATTGTCTAGCTCAGTTTAGTTTAAATAGTATCTATGAAATCAAATTGACGATAATCGTTAGAAATTAAGTGTAAAAACAGTCATTTCAGTCATTTCATCATGTTCATACAGACATACAGGTGTCAGTTTCTGCTCTTTCATCAATATTCTGCTCATGAGGGAATCAGAATTCATGAGCTTTACCTGTGATGCCATCAATAGAGCGCAACAGTCACTTCTCTATAGTTCAGTCAAATACTTCAGTCATTGTTTACTCACCCTCATGTTATTCTGAATCATGTGAATTCAGTTATCTCACTTCTTTCTGTAGTAAACGATGGGTAAAGACAATCTCTCTCTCTCTCTCTCTCTCTCTCTCTCTCTCTCATTGTTTTATAGATTGTAAAAGACTTTCTCCACTCTTTGATCTCTTAACTTTTTTTTTTATTCTTTATTAGGAGTTTTCTTTACAAAGCAATTTTTCGGTTCGGTTTCAAATATAGTAGATTACACAAAAGCAGTCATAAGTAGCACAGGTATATTTGTAGCAATAGCCAAAAATACATTGTATGGGTCAAAATGATCCATTTTTCTTTTATGACAAAAATCATTAGGATATTAAGTAAAGATCATGTTCCATATGTAAATTTGTAAATTTCCTACCATAAATATATCAAAACTTAATTTTTGATTAGTAATATGCATTGCTAAGAACTTCATTTGGACAACTTTAAAGGTGATTTTCTCAATATTTAGATTTTTTTGCACCCTCAGATTCCAGATTTTCAAATATTGTCCTAACAAACCATACATCAATGGAAAGCTGATTTATTCAGATTTCAGATGATGTATAAATCTCAATTTCAAAAAATTGACCCATATGACTGGTTTTGTGGTCCCAAATGTCAATCAATGAATTTTATCGTTGGTCAAGCTTAATTAGCAATTTATATTTCTAGGAAAAATAAAATAGAACAGAGAAAAGCACACAGCACATTGTATCAGTTTTTAAAAATATGTTTCAATCAAGAATTATTGTTCTTACTACGAATTATAGCTTTCAGATGATCTATGTTCTGTGTTTTAATGACCGTTTCTTGATTGTTCAGCACTTTGGTCTGCAGGTGCAGTTGTAAAGTGCTCTATAAATAAAGTGAAATGAAATGAAATGAATTTTAATTATTACAAATTGATAAATGCAATGAATGTTTCTAAGATTGAATGGTGCCGTGTTACGTACTCCGTGAGCTAAGATAGTAATATAATGGCTTGTGTTAATTGTTTGAATCTCTCTCAGGCGTGACGATGGCGTATGTGAACCCCAGTCTGTCTGCCGTGGAGCGTCACAGAGAGTATCTGCTGGACATGATCCCATCCCGCTCCGTCTCACAGACCGCAAACTCCTGGAAGTAGAAGCTGATTCTGGAGCTTCTGGATTCATCCGCTTTGATCGGAGCGCTTTCTGCAGGTTTCTTCACTCAAGGGCTTTGAGTCTCTTCTGACGCACTTCACTTCCTTCCAGAAACACCAGAGCAACTGAACGCAATGCTTCTGTTACGGCTTAGTTTTATTTTGGTTTAAAGTTATAAGTGTGTGTGATTTCACAAACATTTATTATTTCAGCTCATAGAGTCACTCTAAATTAACTTGTTTCTTTGAACCATGCCTGAGTGTCGAGTCAGTTGAAGTTTCATACATTTGTCAATATTTTTTGCAGTCAGGATGATAGATGAACTTTTTTGATCCACTTCAAATGTTGACTACTGTATTTCCATGCAGGTGATTCTCTTCATGTAAAACAATAGTAATTCCACTCATAATTGGTTTAGAAGATCATCAGTTTGCTCAGATTGTTATTTAATGAGCTGCTGATTATTGGTGCAGAGCATCAGTGTTTATAATGAGGATGATGATGATGATGATGATGATGATGAAGGTAGATTGCACATAATAAACCTCATCACTGTTGTTTCCGCTCATCGAAACAGTTGAGTTCACCGATGCGTTTGTTTTTGTTTTGATTTGTGATGATGATGATGATGATGATGATGATGATGATGTCACAGCATCGTGTTTCCAAGGTTACGGACAGACACAGTGTGACACGTTTCCTGTTGCATTTGCTTCCTGAAACATGTACAAAGTTACAGTTTGTTAGATTTATTTGTTCCTGTAATAAAACGTTTTAACCCTTTGATTCTGACTGGACCTCTTCATTCACTTCCAGTGTTTCGTAGTATATATTATTTCATAATATGTATTTTAATAATAATCAGTGTTTTGTGGCTTTAGCTCATCTGTATGACAAACGGGACAAAAACAAGTGTCTCTCACTTCAAGAGCCTCCAAAAATATGTGAAATATTTACAATTTAAGAGTTGCTTGCAAATATAGTTTTCCTCATCAGAATAATACACAGATAAAATCTGGATGTTGTCATATCTAGCCAAACCTTAAAATTTCCAAAATTTAATAGATCTTTCCACAGTTTCTAACATTAACAACTGAATTTTTTTATTACATTAACAATTGTATTTCAAGATTTCTGAAGTTATTTAAATATGCACTAATTTGCATACATTTACAGAACATAAATCTGAACTAGCACTGTCAAATGATTAATCGTGATTAATCACATCCAAAATAAGTTTTTGTTTACATAATGTGTGTGTACCGTGTATATTTATGTATATATAAATAAACATACAGTATATATATTGAAAATATTTACATATATACACACACACACTATATTGCCAAAAGTATTAGCACCCCCTTCTAATGAACAGGTTTGACTACTTTAGTAATTTCCATGAGTACAAATCTTAATGTTTAAGCATATAATGATATTCTAGGGAATTGTGTGCTTCTAATTTTAAAGCAACAGTTTGGACAGGACCCTTTGGACAGGACACTTTAAATGCAGATCTTGAGCCAAAAACTCATCACCAAACACCAATGACTTGTACATACACTATATGAACAAATGTATTGGGACACCCCCTTCTTTAGAACAGAAAAAGGCACTTCCAAAACTGTGGCAACAAAGATGGAAACATAATGCATGTATTTAAAAATTGTATTTCCATCTCTGTTGCAACAGTTTTGGAAATGTCTAAAATGACTGTACCCATATGTACAAGTCATTGGTGTTTGGTGATGAGTTTTTGGCTCAAGATCTGCATTTAAAGTCACAGCAGAGGTGTTCAGCTTGGATTAGGACTTGGCTTTCTGCAGACCAGTCAAGTTCTTCCACACTGACTAAATCAATCATTTCTTTTTGAACCTTGCCTTATACACAGAGGCATTGTCATGTTAGAATAGAAAAGGGTCCTGTCCAAACTGTTGCTTTAAAATTAGAAGCACACAATTCCCTAGAATATCATTATATGCTTAAACATTAAGATTTGTACTCATGGAAATTAATAAAGTAGTCAAACCTGTTCATTAGAAGGGGGTGCCAATACTTTTGGCAATATAGTGTACATTTGTATTTATACATAATATATTTATGTATATATGTCATCATTCAAAGAAAAGAAAACATCCAAAACACACCTTTAAGTGTTTCTTTTATAGTACTTTATCTATTTCTGTCTGTAGATTTCTATTACAATACATATCTTTAAAGCCTGTTTTCTCAAAATGAGATTTTTCTCCTGCATTGAGCCAAAAATCTCCACTTCAGCAGCACTTACATACACCAGATTTTACAGTTTTATTCCTATCTATATTCTGAAGGATTTTACAGAGGGGTTTGTTCATATATAATTTGCCTGGTTTTATACAACATTTTATTTCTTAAAAAAAAAAAAAAAAAGTGTTTTTTTTTGGCGTGATTTTTTATGGCTTTTTTGGGGGGGGGGTGATAAAAAGAGATATCCAAAATCCCCTCTGGAAAAACCTTTGAGTCTAATATGTCAACAAAATGAAATGAATTTTGAACCTGGCTTCATCCAATGTTGAGATTTCTGTTCTAGGAATGTATGCAAATTAGTGCATATTTAATTAGATAACACCTCATTTGCATATTTCAACATAACATTTCGGAAAACATTTAATTATTATTATTCCTTTATTTATCCAGGTAGTCACACTGAGCTATTACTATCTCTTCTTCCAGTGACACCTGGTCAAGACGGCAGCACATAGAGTTTCAAACAGAAAAAAAAGAGAAAGAAAAAAAAAAAAAGAAAAAAAAATTCAAAAGTCACAAAGACAGTACCACAAATTACACAGTCACAATTCATAAATAAAGTCTGATCATGAAAAACAATTACAGGTATCTTTTAGAACATTATACAAAAGACATTTAAAAGTACTCAATGTTGGAAGTGTATCAAGATTAATTACATTTTACAATTCATTCCAGGCCCAAGGAGCATAAGCAGAGAAAGCACATTTACCGAATTTTGATAATACCCTTGGAACTGTTAACCGAATACAAGAACCTGACCTAGTACAGCGACTGTTGATATGTAACATTAACAAATTAGAAATATAAGATGGTAATTTACCTGAGAGAGCCTTTAAGATAAATAAATACATATGTAATTTTCTCCTTTGATGTAAAGATAACCAATCCAAAGATTCATATAGAATACAGTGATGCATCCGTGACTCTGCACCGGTGATAAAACGTAATGCTGCATGATAAACAGAGTCTAATTTTCTAAGTAAAGAAGTAGCTGCATGCATATATAGATGATCACCATAATCAATTATGGATAAAAATATACTCTCTACCAATTTCTTACGGGCCTTATAAGGGAAACAGTTTTTGAGACGATAAAAGAAGCCTAGTTTTGGTCTAAACTTTTTCAGAAACTTATCAATATGTATATCAAAAGCTAATCTTTCATCCATCCAAATACCTAGATATTTATAGGAGCTGACTCTTTCTATAAATGAACCATTCAAGGTTGTAATTGTAAGGTCTGTTATCTTAGTACGACCACGACTAAAAATCATATATTTTGTCTTATTTAAGTTTAAAATCAATTTTAACTTTAACAACGAGCACTGCAAAACTTGAAAAGCATCCTGTAATTGTTGTAAAGCTTGTTCTAAAGAAGATGCTGTCGTATAAATAATGGTGTCATCTGCATACAAATGTATTTTAGTCAAATCTATTCCATAACCTAAATCATTAATATAAATGGAAAATAACAAAGGGGCTAAAACGGATCCTTGAGGAACTCCAGTATTTACATGAAGAAAAGGTGAGTTGTAATTTTCAGCAGACACACATTGAGTGCGTTCTGAGAAATAATTTTTAAACCATTTTAAAGCAGCTTCATTGAGACCTATATACCCGAGTCTCTGCAACATCAATGTGTGATCTACTGAATCGAAAGCTTTAGACAGGTCAATAAATAAAGCGGCACAGGACTTTTTACTATCTAGAGCAGTTATGATACAGTTATAATACAACAACAACAACAAAAAATGTTTGTAATTTTTAATGCAATTGAACAACTGTGTAAGTATGGTGATATCTATTAGTTCATTTTTTACCCTACTCACCTGGGCTGTCTCCCCTTAAATGTGTATTTAGCCAAAGATCATTATGTGGCATATAGAACCTCTTTAAAACCACCAAAACTAAAGCAAACTCTCCACATCAGATCATATCTGACCCTGGAGCACAAAACCAGTCATAAGGGTCAATTTGTTGAAATAGAGATTTATACATCATCTGAAATCTGAATAAATAATCTTTCCATTGATGTATGGTTTGTTAGGATAGAACAATATTTGGCTGAGATACAACTATTTGAAAATCTGGAATCTGAGGGTGCAAAAAAATCTAAATATTGAGAAAATCACCTTTAAAGTTGTTCAAATGAAGTTCTTAGCAATGTATATTACTAATCAAAAATTAAGTTTTGATATATTTACGGTAGGAAATTTACAAAATATCTTCATGGAACATAATCTTTATTTAATATCCTAATGATTTTTGGCATAACAGAAAAACGGATGATTTTGACTCATACAGTGTGTTTTTGATGGCTGTGGTTTTGTGCTCAGGGTCAGATTAGTGTCTGCGGTGTTTTTCGTGAAGGAGTTGAGGCTGATCCGCTGGAGGCGCTGGAGAGCAGCGCGGATCCGCACTCGCCGCAGCCGAAGAAGACGCGAGCGGAGCGGCGCAGAGAGGAACGATGGCGGCCTCCAAGGTGAAGCAGGACATGCCTCCTCCGGGAGGATACGGGCCCGTGGATTACCGGAGAAACCTACCGAAGAGAGGCCTGTCCGGTACAACCAGCCGCTGACCAGAGCGGGACTCACTCACACACACACACACACACACACACACACACACACACTCACACACACACTCTGTTCAGCTGGAGTCATATCAGTATTAAACACTCTAAATCATCTTAATTAAACACCATCTGACGAGGTTGAGCTCATTAAGAGTTCATCTGTTATTGATCTGATCAAATAATATCGCGTTGCATCATAATTCATATCAGAGTTATAGATGGCCTTCATGTGAAATCTGGGAATATTATATCAGATTTACAGTCTGAACAGCTCTCGTCTCGTTGCTTTAGTCAGTCTGCTGAAGTACATGAGAAGAGCTGATTTACTGTGTTTCTGATGAATCTCTTGCTCTGTACCTGAACACATCAGATGAAGGGCAATTGCGACTTTTTAATCTTACAATTCAGATTTCTTTTTTTTATTATTATCAGAATTGAGAGATAAAAACTGTATAAAATGTACCAGTCAACAGTTTTAGAACAGTAAGATTTTTAATGTTTTTAAAGAAGTCTCTTGTGTTCACCAAGCCTGCATTTATTTGATCCAAAGTACAGCAAAAACAGTAACATTTTGAAATATTTTTTTCTATTTAAAATAACTGTTTTCTATTTGAATATATTTTAAAATGTAATTTATTTCTGTGATGCACAGCTGAATTTTCAGCATCATTACTCCAGTCTTCAGTGTCACATGATCCTTCAGAAATCATTCTAATATACTGATTTGCTGTTCAAGAAACATTTCTGATTATTATTATTATTATTATTATTATTATTATGTTGAAAACAGCTTATTTTAAATAATACCAATATTTTAAAATGGTACAGTTTTTGCTGTACTTTGGATCAAATAAATGCAGGCTTTGGACTGGTAGAGTACAACTGTGAGAAAAAACAGAACTGCATGATGCAAACTCAGAATCTGTAAGAGGTAAACTCAGACTTGCCCAATGTAAATCTGCACAGCTGTCTCTGTGTTTATTGCTCTGATGCGGTCCTCAGGTTACAGTATGTTCGGCATCGGCGTGGGGCTCATGGTGTTCGGATACTGGAGGCTCTTCCGCTGGAACCGCGAGCGCAGGTGAGCGAGCGTCACGCTGAGCTTCTGTGAGTCGAGTCTGAGAGTCCTGACGCTTCTGCTCTTCTTCTGACAGACGGCTGCACATCGAGGAGCTGGAGGCGCGCATCGCTTTACTGCCGCTGCTGCAGGCCGAGGAGGACCGCCGGTCAGAAACTCACCGTAAACCAGCACTCTCCTGATAATCTCACCCCATCTCATCCAAGATATTCATGTCTGTCTTTCTTCAGTCACAAAGAAATTGATTTTTGAAGAAAACATTCCAGGATTTTTCTCCATATAATGGACTTCTATGGTGCTCAGCGGTTAAAAATGCAGTTTAAATGCAGCTCTAAATGATCCCAGCCGAAGAAGAAGGGTCTTATCTAGTGAAACGATTGGTTATTTTCTAAAAAAAAGTACAAATTTATATACTTTTTTAACCTCAAACGCTCATCTAGCTCTGCGTGAACTGTGTGTTTTCCGGTTCAAGACAGTTAGGGAAGGTCAAAAAACTCCATCTCATTTTCTCCTCCACCTTCAAAATCATCCTACATCACTGCAGAAGTACTGACTCAGTGTTTACAAAGTCAACATGCAAAGAAGGTCAAACAGCGATGTAGGATGATCTTGAAGTTGGAGGAGAAAATGAGACGGGAGTTTTTCCACATTCCCTAACTGTCTTGAACCGGAGTGTATAGAGTACACGCAGAGCTAGAAAAGATGAGCATTTGAGGTTAAAAAGTATATAAATTGTACATTTATTTTAGAAAATAACCAATCGTTTTGCTAGATAAGACCCTTCTTCCTCGGCTGGGATCATTTGAAGCTGCATTTAAACTGCATTTTTATCTGTTGAGCACCATCGAAGTCCACTATATGGAGAAAAATCCTGGAATGTTTTCCTCAAAAAACTTAATTTCTTTGCGACTGAAGAAAGACAGACTTGAATATCTTGGATGAGATGGGGGTGAGTGAATTATCAGGAAATATTTATTTTGGAAGTAATCCTTTAAAGAGTCTTCATTCACCCACCTTAAAAAGATCTTAATCAGAGCAGAACGTCTAAATTCATAAAGTCATGAGATTACAGTTTTTACAGTCGCTAGGGCACGTTTCTCAATACTTCGGTCTCTTTTTCAGAAGTCTTCACACAGCGAGCACAACATCAGTCTCTGTGGCTAAACTGTGGATCATTTATCATTGCTTTGGCACAAAATGCATTCATTGACCACATCTGTCAAATTACATCAATTCTTTTATCACTTCAACACAAACTCCACCAAAACTTTATGTACTATACAAGCCAATTTGCACGTTTACATACTGTTTTCAAAACTCTTCAAAACCTAGCACAGTACAAAAATGAATAAGACAGAAATTTGCAACATTTCTACAGTAATAACATGTAGAAAAATATTCTGAATGTAAAAAATCAAATCCTATCAAAGCAGTTGCATATAGCTGAACATCTTCACAAGTGTTAGTCTTTGACTTTCATTATCATCTTTACAAAACGAGAAAACTTAGGAATAATGTACTGTAATATAAACATGGAGCATGTAACACATACTGCAGTGAATTAATAAACAGTAGAGTATCGTTCTTGTTTTGTAAAGAAATTTTGTATAATGCTGTCTGTTGTTAGTGTTTTTTAGGTCGTTGTGTTGTGAGTGATAAAGTGTGTTTGTTTGGTGAA
This sequence comes from Spinibarbus caldwelli, assembly GCA_039654775.1. Taxonomy (NCBI): domain Eukaryota; kingdom Metazoa; phylum Chordata; class Actinopteri; order Cypriniformes; family Cyprinidae; genus Spinibarbus; species Spinibarbus caldwelli. The sequence continues at coordinate 36,482,650 of CM077235.1, read as the reverse complement.
AACCTGTGCTAGAGTTCTGGAAGAATGAGTTGATTTGAGATATTAATGAAGTGTTTTGGTAGTTTCAGTGCATTTTGAATGTGAAATGAACCGCTGTGTCAAGTTGAAAGATGGTTAGGAGAACTGTGTGAAGAGTTTTGAAAAAGTGACTTTAGTATTGAGTGATCGTAAAAAACTGTAAATGTTGCATTACCTGCAAAACATGAATTTCTTCCTCAGTATTTGGTTTTATTTTCCAGTACAAATATCTAAACATCCTTAAATCAAGATACATTTACTGCAGATGCAAAATGAATATATAAAGTCTTTCTTTCTTTTTTTTTCTTTTTTTGTTTTTTTGAGAAATTGAACAAAAAGAAGTGAGTTTATGATTAAAACAAGAACAAATATCTACCAATGGGGATTTGATTTTTTTTTTTAAATATTTTTTACTAGTGGGTGCAGGACACTAGAGTTGATTTATGTAAGTGAGGATAGCAAAATAAAGTAAACTGTGACATATTATACCCAGAAATTCTTCATACAGTGGACTACCAGTAAAATTGATCAAAATTTGGGAGCAAAAATGTGATTTAACACTTTGACCTGATCATGTTTTGTTCCATACCTTTCTATCAAAGTTATCTGACATTATTAAGATGAATTTATTCTGACACAGTTTAAGTCTTCAGTTCGTCGTCATATTTTATTACCATTTTCTAAACTATAGCAAATAAACTGTGATAATGTGAGAAATGTTGAAGGTGTCTGAATAAATTTTGATTTGACTGTAGTTAGTGAATGAGAGCCAATGATCTTTTTTGACCAATCCTGTGATTCTGGGGGCGGGGCTATGTGACTGACTGACCAATGACAGACGAGGGTGTGTTTATTATGAGAGTTAATGATGCAGATGTCTCTGTTTCTGCCTGATTAATGTGGAATCATGTGGTTTTTCTCCTCCAGAACGTTGCGGATGCTGCGTGAGAATCTGGAGGAGGAGGCGGTGATCATGAAGGACGTTCCTGGCTGGAAGGTTCTGACTCCTTCGGTTCTGTGCAGAGCTGACAAAATGGCCGAAAAACTAAATTTGAATTTTGCACTAAAATATTATCAATATTCAAATGTAAAAGGCATAATTTCAGTTAGGGTGAAAAAAGCTTTTGGCTTCTCTCCTGAGGCCTCAAGAGTGCGCATCGAGCAAAATATTACTAATGCACATTTATTAAAGCAATAAAATAACACGACTATCTGTGAAAAAGTGCATGTTTATAAACCAAATATAATTAAGTTGCTTGAACAATTATAAACAAAACAGCATCATATGTGCATAGTTTAATACATGAGATGCAGTGGGATAAAAAAAAAACAACACCATAAAGTCTCAAGACATGTTTTTTAAAAGTCGAACTTACATTAATTTTACATGCTTTCTAAACATGCGGCTTTTTGCATTCAAATGTGGAATTTTATTTTAAATTTGATGAATATTTGAAACTCAATTTTTTTTTGTCAGCCCTAGTTTTGTGCAGTGTTGGGTGTAACTAGTTACTAAGTAATTAGTTACTGTAATTTAATTATATTCCCTTGAAAAAGTAAGGGATTACTCTTATTTTTTTCTGTAATTTAATTACGGTTACTTCTTATGTAATTGAACTTAATACTGTGTATAGACTGTAGAACATTTATATACAATACAATAGTGGATTTAACGTCAAAATTTAAAATCTAACCTTAAAATGCATGCTTTTTATGTACTCTTCTCACTTTAAATACTTTGGTGAGTTAATAAGAATATTGGTAACACTTTAGTGTCTAATTCTCACTATTAACTAGTTGGTTATTAGCATGAATATTACTGTCTGTTTATTATTACTTAAAAAGCACATATTAATGTCTTATTCTGCAAGACCTTATTTTAAATCCTTAATCCCACCCAATTCCTCAACAACTACTTTACTAAGTATTAATAAGCAGTAATTAGGAGGCAAAAGTCATAGTTAATAGTGAGAATTGGACTCTAATCTAAAGTGTGAGCAGAATAATGTATGTAGTTGTCTGTTATTTATTTGAAAGAATTAAAAGAAGCGTTTCATGTCTATCCTTGAATCATTAACTTGTCGAGATTGATATAGGATTTAGAAAGTTATAAGTAATTAAATACTTTTTGGAGAGAGTCATTTGTACAGTAATCTAATGACACTGTTGAAGATGTAATTAGTAACTAGTAATTAATTAGTTTTTTCGAGTAACGTACCCAGCGCTGGTTGTGTGTGTTTGAGCTGATGTTCTGATGTGTTTCAGGTGGGTGAGAACGTCTTCCACACGCAGCGATGGGTTTCTCCGCTCACAGAGGAGCTCTATAACCTGCGGCCGCGAGAGGAGAAGCTGCGCAAGAAGTTCGGTTTTCTGTGGTACGTCTGACTCCAGCTATCCCAGCATCCCCTTCTGCGGCGGTTCCAGCGTTTCAGACGTGTTGCTCTGTTCAGATTGTAAATGTTTCCATATTAATAAATATATTTTCTTTTCCTCTCAGATGCTCTCATGTCTTTCCTGGTTTCTCTGTGCGCTTACGTTGGTGCTTTTATTCTCAATCACTGTAAAAACTAAAGCGATCAGGAGAGCTCTATATGACCAGAACTGGATTTTGCTCATTTATTTCACATGAAGCTTTGAAATTTGGCCTCAGAAATCTGTGATGTGTCTGTTTGTAACTGTAAATCAACAGAACTTGGTGAATTATGAGGGCAGATGTTTAATGCATCGCATCGTGAGTGTATTGTGTGTTTGTTTATTGATTTATTTACTGTTTTAATCATCATGCATTCAAACATAGAGCTCATGAGACATTATGAAGTGTGTGAGTAGATCATTAGGATTATGAGTAACAGTATTTGAGATAAATGACTTTTTCTTTTTTTTTTAACCATGACAGGATGGGCGACAGGATTATTATCGTTAACTAAAACTAAATAATAATAATAATAAAAAAAAAAAACATTTTTCATTACTTTAAATAAACATTACCATAAAAAAAAGTGTATATATATGTATATATATATATATATATATATATATATATATATATATATATATAAAACTAAAACTGACAACTAAAATTAAATACCACATAAGCACAAAAAATTAAATTACTGAATCTTTGAAAAATTGAAATCTATTTCAAAATATTATCTAGTTCTATAATAGTACCTCACTGATTCTGAAATTACGCTGGTGTTCGATTCATATTTGTGTCTTTCCTGCACTGAATGCATGAAGTTGAGTGTGTAAAAGTTACACCTGAATGTTAAATCTGCAAAATTTTTATTATTAAAAAATAAAACATTTTATTTTGTTCTGAGCTGATCAATATATTTCACTGATGCACTGATATATTTCAAGAAGAAAACGCACAATATGAAGAACCAAGAGGATGGAAACTATACAGGACGATGAATGGAATTTTATTTCTTGAAGGAAATATGTCAAGATCTCATGTAGTTTCTGAAGGGCAGTACTAAATTCAGAAAGATATTTCTGCAAGAAGCTCGTAACTGTCACAGATCGGCCAGGCTCCCACGCCAGCCAATCACAACACACACCCTCACCTGAATATTGATTGAGCACACCTGCACGCCATCAGATCATCATCACCAAGCACCATAAAACCACACACCTCACTGCAGTCAAACGGCTGGTCTCGTTTCTATGAAGTGGACTCTTTAAGCTGTCCCAGTGACTTACCTGCTTGTTTACTTGCCTCCTGTGTACTCTCCAGCGATTCCTGGCCTGTATCTCCACTCCTACAGTGAGGTGTGTGTTTCCCCAGCTTCCACGAGTTCCTGGCATTTCTTCAGTTCTCATCCTCTATGACAATAACCATTGAAGTTTCTACTCCCCTGCAATCAGCCTCATTTACTCTGCTGTTCAATAAACTATACTGGTATTTGCATCTAACCTGTTGTGTGAGCCTGCTTCCGTAACAATAACCTTATCTAAACTCAACTTTGTGCACTCAGCTGAATGTGAAATAACATTTAAAACCGCTCTTGATGCATGTTAATGAACATTGATTAACCACTATAAAAGCCTTCATTCCTACAGAAGTGATGAACTCTTCCAGAAATCACAGGATCTGCAGGAATCCAGTATCACTGCTGTCTTCAGGTTCATTTACTGATTCAATCTGCTGACTCCAACTGAGTTTGAGCTCGTCAGTCACTATTATTATTATTATTATTATTATTATTATTATTATTATTATTATTAGAACAGATCAAGTGTCTGAAACGCATGATGTTTGAGTCTCAGCTGCTGATCTATGAATTCAGTTCTGCTCAGTTTCACACAGAATCACATCAGCTATCATCATCATCCACTAACTAACCACAATCAGACTCCACACTGACTGCCTTCATCACTGCATCTGCTGTTTCAGACCAGCTATTATAGTTAAATAAAACAAATAAATCCAAAGACACATTAAAGTTTATTTCAGTTATTTTATTTTGTTTAGTTAAACTCCATGACAAAAGAAATCTTGACTTGGCAACTATAGCTGAAATAAAATAATATAAAGTTTACATTTTATTTTATTTTAGCCAAGCAACATTTCTCTTTTTCACCGAGTTTAACTAGTAGCTACTAAAATTGCTAAAACTGAAATAAAATGAATAAAATCTATAGAAACGTATAAATAAATATATAACGATTAAACATGAAAAATATATCTAAAGCTTTAAAATTAAAATTAAAACAAAATATAAAAGACTAATTATAAATACCATGTCTCAGCTTCACAACAGGAACATTGTTCAGGATTTGCATTTCCACAGGATGAGGAACTGTTCCTCGTTTCATATTTAATAATAATATCTGCTCGTTTGCATGAAGGCTACATCAATGCACAGAATATGATCATCATTCACAGGGATATAATACAGCAAACACACTTCTGTCATGAAGATGTGAGATTCTGTCAGTTCAGTGTGAGGCATCGCGTCAGCCAATCAGAGGCCTCCTCCCGCTCCTGCTGCGCTGTGATTGGCTGTCAGCCTGACAGACTCTCACATCATGAGCTTCATCTTCATCTTGAGGTCAGATCGAGACAGAGTCAGTCTGGAAGGAATCAGAACTCTGAAACTAACTCTGTTCATCTGTTTTCAGATCAGTGAAGATGAACAGCAGGAGTCTGGAGTGTGTGCAGGAGCTCAGATATCTCAGGTAACACACACACACACACACACACCTGTACAGAACTTAATTATGTGTGAAACTGACACTAATATAGAATGAAAATGTCACAGTAACACTGCTTTATTTATATTCTATGTATCTTCTGTTCTATTCAGTTCATGTGTGTTGTGCTCTCTTCATGTGTTTTGACTCGATCTCTGTGATCTAGAACTGTTTATTTTCTTGTATTATAAGCTGGTTTCAGCTCAGATAGACAGATTGTGAGTCCTGTGGTTGTTTTAAGAGCTGATTATGGCAGTTCTTTTGTGTTTATTCCTGCCAAACTCTTTTTTTAATCAGAGTTAAAGTTCTGCTAACTGTATTCCAGTTCTCCAAAATCTCATTAAAGATGTTTTCTGTCTGTTTCTGTACGTAATATGGTGATGTTTTCTCTGAGAAAACTGAAAACATACGAGAGTCAGACGTCATCTAAAACTTAATGAATTCTATTCATTATCCGTGTGCTGCTGAGGTTATTAATGTGGAGAATCAAAGGCGGTGATAAAACTTTATTAGAAGTGTGATGTGTGACTATAAAAGCAATAGTTCAGCCAAACATGAAAATTAGCTGAAAATGTGCTCACTCTCAGGCCATCTGAGATGTGAATGAGTTTGTTTCTTCATCAGATTTGTAGAAATGTGTCACTGCATCAGTGTCTCAGCAATGGATGCTCTGCAGTGAATGGGTGCCGTCAGAATGAGAGTCCAAACAGCTGATAAAAACATCACAATAATCCACAAGTAATCCACAGCACTCCAGTCCATCAGTTAACATCTGGAGAAGACAAAAGCTGAAACAAATCCAGCATTAAGATGTTTTTAATGTCTAAAATACGAGTCCATAATCCATAATAACTCTTCCTCCAGTGAAAAAGTGCATCTCCTGTTGTCTCTCTCATCAAAATCCAGTCACATATTTGTTTAGAGCTGTTTTGGCTTGTAAACGCTGCTTGATCTGTGCAGATTTCTCTCCTGATTCAGACCAGAACACTTTTTCACTGGAGGAAGCGTTATTATGGATTATGGACTCGTATTTTAGTTAAAAACATCTTAATGCTGGATTTGTTTCAGCTTTTGTCTTCTCCAGATGTTAACTGATGGACTGGAGTGATGTGGATTACTTGTGGATTATTGTGATGTTTTTATCAGCTGTTTGGACTCTCATTCTGACGGCACCCATTCACTGCAGAGCATCCATTGCTGAGACACTGATGCAGTGACACATTTCTACAAATCTGATGAAGAAACAAACTCATCCTAATCTCTGATGGCCTGAGGGTGAACACATTTTCATTTTTGGCTGAACTTTTGCTTTCAGCTGAAGGAGAGGCGGATGTGTTTTCGTTGTCATTTAGACGGGTATGACTGCAGGCACTTCGGTTGTTTAAATAGACCGGAGTTTTCTTTATTCAGACCTACAAATACACACACGTCCAGCCAGATCTTCAGCGTCTCTGAATCGTCTCAGATGCGTCTCGCTGAGCAGCAGCAGATGTTCATCAGAGCGGGGAGCCGATGGCTGATCTGTCATCCTGCTGATTCATCAAACATCACACTCACATTCAGACAGTTTCTCAGAGAATCATAGAACTAAACATTATGACCAGAATTACTGCAGGAATAGTTCTGCAAGAAAGTTTATCTTTTTGAGTTTTCTTTTTTTTTTTTTTTTGGTCACATCTCATATGACAAAAAAAAAAAAAAAAAATTATATATATATATATATATATATATATATAATTATATTAAATATATATTTAATTGAACTTCACTGTTTACAACATATATTTAGCATATATTTAAAATGTATTTTGGCCTTTTTTTAATTTGATCTTTTTTTTTTTTTAATTAAGCAAGACTTAATATCTTAAGTAATTTTCCTTCTCAAGTAAATGTATAAATCTTGATTTAAGGATTTTTAGAAATTTGTAAAGGAAAACAAGAATAAAATACTAAAGACAAAAATAAATAAATAAATAGATAAATAAAGTAACAAAAGTGCATCATTATAGAAAAATCACCAAAAAGCAAAAACCTAAAACCTGTATTCCATTATTATGCGGTTATATCATGTGACTCTTTCTCTAAATTCCAGCTCACATGATGCGCTGTGTGAGGAACAGACTGGATATTAAATTATTAATTTTCAGTTCAATATGACTTTATGTGGGTCTGTTCCTCACAGAAGTGTAACAGAGAGACTCGTCCGTTCCGTCAGCTGTGTGTCATGATTTCAAAAGTGGTGAAATGTTTTTATTTGATGCTGTAAACAGATGTTCCAGCTCTGGATCAGAATCCAGGACTGAATCTCTGGATGTTTAAGTGAATGTGCTGATCTGATCCGTTTCTTGAAGATGTATGATCTCCTGCGTGGAGTGATCTGTTATTCGATCGATTCTCTCCATGAGTTCAGGAACTGTGGAGTTGAGCGTCACAGGAATCACTATTGATCGCGATCACAGAAGGTCAGAGGATCTGTGACGCAGGAGTCCTGAAGCACACGCCAAAAATCATCTTCTGATGCAGTATATTGATCTTGTTTTCCAGTACAAATATCTCAAGATTCTTAAATCAAGATACATTTACTAGAGATGCAAAATGACTTGATATTCAGGGTCAAAATGAAGTGAGTTTATGCTTAAAACAAGAACAAATATCTGCCAGTGGGGTCAGAAAAATCAAATTAATTCAAAGGGAAAACAAGTTTTATTTTTCTCGCCCCACTGCAGATATTTGTTCTTGTTCTAAGCATAAACTCATAAAAACCAAACCATGACCTCATATCTCAAGTCATTCTGCTTCTCCAGTAAATGTATCTGTATTTAAGAATCTTTAGTTATTTGTACTGGAAAACAAGATAAAAATACTTGTTTAAAGTCATTGAACTTCATGTGTTTTTACAGTCACTCATTCATATCTGTGCATTTTCACAGACGCTGAGGCAGGTTTGACTTTCAGCAGTCATGTTTAACGAGGTTTTTCTAACTAGTCTTGGTTCTGATCATATTTTTAGAGTTAATCTCAACTCATTTATTTCTTATGCTTTGCAGTAAAGAGGAGGCGGTCGCCATGGAGATAGAGTTGCTAAGGGATTATGGTTTCGGACGGCAACAGCTGACGGAGATGCTGGGACACGCGTGTGCGACCGCCATCGCAAAGGTCTGCAGGGACACTTAATCATGCTCTTTCTCTAATGATTCCACTGATGATTCATTTAGCGAAATACTGAAAACAGGACTAAACTACAAAACTGATGTGAATCTTTACAATTCAGAATTGTTAGATATAAAGTCAGAATTGTGAGATAGAGAAGTCAGAATTGCGAGATATAAAATTCAGAATTGCAAAGTATATAATTCAGAATTGCGAGATATATAATTCAGAATTGCGAGATATAAAATTCAGAATTGCAAGATATATAATTCAGAATTGTGAGATATATAATTCAGAATTGCGAGATATAAAATTCAGAATTGTGAAATATGGAATTCAGAATGCTGAGATATACAGTTCAGAATTATGAGATATACAATTGAGGATTGCGAGATATACAATTCAGAACTGCGAGATATATCATTTAGAATTGCGACATATATTATTCAGAATTGTGAGATATATAATTCAGAATTGCAAGATATAAAATTCAGAATTGCGAAATATAGAATTCAGTATGCTGATATACAATTCAGAATTGTGAGATATACAATTCAGAATTGTGAGATATATAATTCAGAATTGCAAAGTATATAATTCAGAATTGCGAGATATAAAATTCAGAATTGCGAAATGTAGAATTCAGAATGCTGAGATATACAATTCAGAATTGTGAGATATATAATTCAAAATTGCAAGATATAAAATTCAGAATTGCGAGATATAAAATTCAGAATTGCGAAATATAGAATTCAGAATGCTGAGATATACAGTTCAGAATTACGAGATATACAATTGAGAATTGCGAGATATACAATTCAGAATACAATACAGTACAATACAATACAATACATCTTTACTATCAACCATGGTTGAAATTTGTCTTTGACCACACCAGCGAAAACCAAATACACATACAAACACATAATACTACAAAGCACATAGAAAAAACATCATACTGAATCACACCTTTTGGTTAAGAAATCTGGCCGCAGCAGGTACAAAAGATCTTTTATAGACATTTGTCTTTGCTCTAGGCATTAAAAATCATCTCCCAGATGGCAATAAAAGAAATTGATCACACAGAGGATGAGTTGGGTCTTTTAAAATACACTCCGCTTTCCCAACACATCTTGAGGTGTAAACCTCACCCAACTTACTCTATGGTCTGCCGATGATTTTACTAGCTACGTTAGTGACTCTTGCCAGACTATTCTTCTGCTTACAATTAAGGTGCCCATATCATGAAGTTAAATTATAGGTCAGCACACTCTCTACCAATGATTTGTAGGCAATCTCCAATATATTTTGGCTCACTCCAAACCTACTGATTCTCCGTATTAGGAATAGACGTTGCATGCATTTTTTTCAAAATATAATTAGTGTTATCCACAAAGCTCAGTTTACTGTCAATGAATGTGCCAAGATATTTAATATTATCAACAATATCAACCGGGTGACTCTCTATCAATACAGGCACAACTGCAACATCTTGCCTAGTACGACTGATGACTAATTCCTTAGTTTTGTTTATATTTAATATCAGTGTTCTATTCTTACACCAGCCCAAGAGTTCCTCAACATATTTCATATATTCAACCAACTCATTTATATCATCTTTTTGGAGAAGTCCTACCAATGCCATATCATCTGCATACTTAAAAAGTTTAAAATTAGAATTGTGAATCATAAAATCATTAATATACAGTGAGAATAATACAGGTGATATGACACTTCCTTGAGGGGCCCCCGTATTAACAGTGCATTCATCTGACAGCTGACCATTATACCACACCCTCTGAGTACGGGACACCAAAAAGTCCTTAATCCACAAAACCAAGCACCTGTTGACACCCAAAGATATTAACCGTTCTAACAGAATATCAACCCTCATTGTGTTAAATGCTGATGTAAAATCTAAAAATAAAATTCTACCATATGAATTTGAATTTTGTAAATGACAATGGCGAGATATATCATTTAGAATTGCGACATATATTATTCAGAATTGTGAGATATATAATTCAGAATTGCGAGATATAAAATTCAAAATTGCAAAGTATATAATTCAGAATTGCGAGATATAAAATTCAGAATTGCGAAATGTAGAATTCAGAATGCTGAGATATACAATTCAGAATGCTGAGATATACAATTCAGAATTGTGAGATATACAATTCGGAATTGTGAGATATACAATTCGGAATTGTGAGATATACAATTCAGAATTGTGAGATATGTTATTCAGAATTGTGAGATATATAATTCAGAATTGCAAAGTATATAATTCAGAATTGCGAGATATATAATTCAGAACTGCAAAATATATAATTCAGAATTGCTAGATATAGAAGTCAGAATTGCGAGATATATAATTCAGAATTGCGAAATATATAATTCAGATTTGTGAGATATAGAAATCAGAATTGCGAGATATATATAATTCAGAATTGCAAAATATATAATTCAGAATTGCGAGATATATGTCAAAATTGTGAGATATGTAATTCAGAATTGTGAGATATGTAATTCAGAAGTGCGAGATATATAATTCTGAATTCCAAGATATATAATTCAGAATCGCAAAATATATAATTCAGAATTGCAAGATATATGTCAGAATTGTGAGATATGTAATTCAGAATTGTGAGATATATAATTCAGAATTGCGAGATATGTAATTCAGAATTGTGAGATATGTAATTCAGAACTGCAAGAAATGTAATTCAGAATTGCGAAATACGTAATTCAGAATTATGAGATATGTAATTCAGAATTGAGATATATAATTCAGAATTTCAAGATATATAATTCAGAATTGCAAAATATATAATTCAGAATTGTGAGATATATAATTCAGAATTCCAAGATATATAATTCAGAATTACAAGATATATAATTCAGAATTGCAAAATATATAATTCAGAATTGCGAGATATGTACTTCAGAATTGTGAGATAAATAATTCCGAATTGCAAGATATGTAATTCAGAATTGTGAGATAAATAATTCAGAATTACGAGATATATAATTCAGAATTGCAAAATATATAATTCAGAATTGCAAGATAAGTCAGAATTGCGAGATATGTAATTCAGAAATTTGAGATATATAATTCAGAATTGCAAGATATGTAATTCAGAATTGTGTTTCCGTGTTTGAGCGTCTGTCAGCGATGGCGTGTTTCCGTGTTTGAGCGTCTGTCAGTGATGATAGCGTGTTTCCGTGTTTTAGCGTCTGTCAGTGATGGCGTGTTTCCGTGTTTGAGCGTCTGTCAGTGATGGCGTTTCCGTGTTTGAGCGTATGTCAGCGATGGCGTGTTTCCGTGTTTGAGCGTCTGTCAACGATGATGGCGTGTTTCCGTGTTTGAGCGTCTGTCAGTGATGATGGCGTGTTTCCGTGTTTGAGCGTCTGTCAGCGATGATGGCGTGTTTCCGTGTTTGAGCGTCTGTCAGCGATGATGGCGTGTTTCCGTGTTTGAGCTTCTGTCAGCGATGGCGTGTTTCCGTGTTTGAGCATCTATCAGCGATGGTGTGTTTCCGTGTTTGAGCGTCTGTCAGCGATGGCGTGTTTCCGTGTTTGAGCGTCTGTCAGCGATGGCGTGTTTCCGTGTTTGAGCGTCTTTCAGCGATTTTGGCGTGTTTCCGTGTTTGAGCGTCTGTCAGTGATTATGGCGTGTTTCCGTGTTTGAGCGTCTGTCAGTGATGGCGTTTCCGTGTTTGAGCGTCTGTCAGTGATGGCGTGTCTCTGTGTTTGAGCGTCTGTCAGTGATGGCGTGTTTCCGTGTTTGAGCGTCTGTCAGTGATGGCGTTTCCGTGTTTGAGTGTCTGTCAGTGATGGCGTTTCCGTGTTTGAGCGTCTGTCAGTGATTATGGCGTGTTTCCGTGTTTGAGCGTCTGTCAGTGATGGCGTTTCCGTGTTTGAGCGTCTGTCAGTGATGGCGTGTCTCTGTGTTTGAGTGTCTGTCAGTGATGGCGTTTCCGTGTTTGAGCGTCTGTCAGTGATGGTGTGTTTCCGTGTTTGAGCGTCTGCCAGTGATGACGTGTTTCTGTGTTTGAGCGTCTGTCAGTGATGGCGTTTCCGTGTTTGAGTGTCTGTCAGTGATGGCGTTTCCATGTTTGAGCGTCTGTCAGTGATTATGGCGTGTTTCCGTGTTTGAGCGTCTGTCAGTGATGGCGTTTCCGTGTTTGAGTGTCTGTCAGTGATGGCGTTTCCGTGTTTGAGTGTCTGTCAGTGATGGCGTGTTTCTGTGTTTGAGCGTCTGTCAGCGATGATGGCGTGTTTCTGTGTTTGAGCGTCTGTCAGTGATGCAGTTTCCGTGTTTGAGTGTCTGTCAGTGATGGCGTTTCCATGTTTGAGCGTCTGTCAGTGATTATGGCGTGTTTCCGTGTTTGAGCGTCTGTCAGTGATGGCGTGTTTCCGTGTTTGAGCGTCTGTCAGTGATGGCGTTTCTGTGTTTGAGTGTCTGTCAGTGATGGCGTGTCTCTGTGTTTGAGTGTCTGTCAGTGATGGCGTTTCCGTGTTTGAGCGTCTGTCAGTGATGGCGTTTCCGTGTTTGAGTGTCTGTCAGTGATGGCGTGTCTCTGTGTTTGAGCGTCTGTCAGTGATGGCGTGTTTCTGTGTTTGAGCGTCTGTCAGTGATGGCGTGTCTCTGTGTTTGAGTGTCTGTCAGTGATGGCGTTTCCGTGTTTGAGCGTCTGTCAGTGATGGCGTGTTTCTGTGTTTGAGTGTCTGTCAGTGATGGCGTGTTTCTGTGTTTGAGTGTCTGTCAGTGATGGCATTTCCGTGTTTGAGCGTCTGTCAGTGATGGCGTGTTTCTGTGTTTGAGTGTCTGTCAGCAATGGCGTGTTTCCGTGTTTGAGCATCTGTCAGCGATGATGGTGTGTTTCCGTGTTTGAGTGTTTCCGTGTTTGAGCGTCTGTCAGTGATGGCGTTTCCGTGTTTGAGTGTCTGTCAGTGATGGCGTGTTTCTGTGTTTGAGTGTCTGTCAGTGATGGCGTGTTTCCGTGTTTGAGCGTCTGTCAGTGATGGCGTTTCAGTGTTTGAGTGTCTGTCAGTGATGGCGTGTTTCCGTGTTTGAGCGTCTGTCAGTGATGGTGTTTCAGTGTTTGAGTGTCTGTCAGTGATGGCGTGTTTCCGTGTTTGAGCGTCTGTCAGCGATGATAGCGTGTTTCCGTGTTTGAGCGTCTGTCAGTGATGGCGTTTCCGTGTTTGAGCGTCTGTCAGTGATGGCGTTTCCGTGTTTGAGTGTCTGTCAGTGATGGCGTGTTTCTGTGTTTGAGTGTCTGTCAGTGATGGCGTGTTTCCGTGTTTGAGCGTCTGTCAGCGATGATGGCGTGTTTCCGTGTTTGAGCGTCTGTCAGTGATGGCGTTTCCGTGTTTGAGCATCTGTCAGTGATGGCGTTTCCGTGTTTATGAATGGCGTTTCCGTGTTTGAGCATCTGTCAGTGATGGCGTGTTTCCGTGTTTGAGCGTCTGTCAGTGATGGCGTTTCCATGTTTGAGTGTCTGTCAGTGATTATGGCGTGTTTCCGTGTTTGAGCGTCTGTCAGTGATGGCGTTTCCGTGTTTGAGTGTCTGTCAGTGATGGCGTTTCCGTGTTTGAGTGTCTGTCAGTGATGGCGTGTTTCTGTGTTTGAGCGTCTGTCAGCGATGATGGCGTGTTTCTGTGTTTGAGCGTCTGTCAGTGATGCCGTTTCCGTGTTTGAGTGTCTGTCAGTGATGGCGTTTCCATGTTTGAGCGTCTGTCAGTGATTATGGCGTGTTTCCGTGTTTGAGCGTCTGTCAGTGATGGCGTGTTTCCGTGTTTGAGCGTCTGTCAGTGATGGCGTTTCTGTGTTTGAGTGTCTGTCAGTGATGGCGTGTCTCTGTGTTTGAGTGTCTGTCAGTGATGGCGTTTCCGTGTTTGAGCGTCTGTCAGTGATGGCGTTTCCGTGTTTGAGTGTCTGTCAGTGATGGCGTGTCTCTGTGTTTGAGCGTCTGTCAGTGATGGCGTGTTTCTGTGTTTGAGCGTCTGTCAGTGATGGCGTGTCTCTGTGTTTGAGTGTCTGTCAGTGATGGCGTTTCCGTGTTTGAGCGTCTGTCAGTGATGGCGTGTTTCTGTGTTTGAGTGTCTGTCAGTGATGGCGTGTTTCTGTGTTTGAGTGTCTGTCAGTGATGGCATTTCCGTGTTTGAGCGTCTGTCAGTGATGGCGTGTTTCTGTGTTTGAGTGTCTGTCAGCAATGGCGTGTTTCCGTGTTTGAGCATCTGTCAGCGATGATGGTGTGTTTCCGTGTTTGAGTGTTTCCGTGTTTGAGCGTCTGTCAGTGATGGCGTTTCCGTGTTTGAGTGTCTGTCAGTGATGGCGTGTTTCTGTGTTTGAGTGTCTGTCAGTGATGGCGTGTTTCCGTGTTTGAGCGTCTGTCAGCGATGATGGCGTGTTTCCGTGTTTGAGCGTCTGTCAGTGATGGCGTTTCAGTGTTTGAGTGTCTGTCAGTGATGGCGTGTTTCCGTGTTTGAGCGTCTGTCAGTGATGGCGTTTCAGTGTTTGAGTGTCTGTCAGTGATGGCGTGTTTCCGTGTTTGAGCGTCTGTCAGCGATGATAGCGTGTTTCCGTGTTTGAGCGTCTGTCAGTGATGGCGTTTCTGTGTTTGAGCGTCTGTCAGTGATGGCGTTTCCGTGTTTGAGTGTCTGTCAGTGATGGCGTGTTTCTGTGTTTGAGTGTCTGTCAGTGATGGCGTGTTTCCGTGTTTGAGCGTCTGTCAGCGATGATGGCGTGTTTCCGTGTTTGAGCGTCTGTCAGTGATGGCGTTTCCGTGTTTGAGCATCTGTCAGTGATGGCGTTTCCGTGTTTATGAATGGCGTTTCCGTGTTTGAGCATCTGTCAGTGATGGCGTGTTTCCGTGTTTGAGCGTCTGTCAGTGATGGCGTGTTTCCGTGTTTGAGTGTCTGTCAGCGATGGCGTATTTCTGTGTTTGAGTGTCTGTCAGTGATGGCGTATTTCTGTGTTTGAGTGTCTTTCAGCGATGGCGTTTCCATGTTTGAGTGTCTGTCAGTGATGCCGTGTTTCTGTGTTTGAGCGTCTGTCAGTGATGGCATATTTCTGTGTTTGAGTGTTTCCGTGTTTGAGTGTCTGTCAGTGATGGCGTTTTCTCTCAGGTTTTCCCGCTGGCGTCTCTGGAGAAGCGGCAGCCGACGGTTCTGGTGCTCTGTGGACCGGATCAGAACGGCTGTGTGGGTCTGGCCTGTGCTCTTCATCTGCGAGTATTTGTGAGTGAACGCTCCACACTCTTCACTTAGTATCACTGATCGCTGAGACTGACGGATGTGTCTGTGTGACAGGAATATATTCCCACTGTCTTCATCCCCAAACGCTCCTCAGACAGTCTTCATCAGGACCTGACGCTTCAGTGCGAACGGATGGACCTGCCCTTTCTGTCCTACCTGCCCACTGAGGTCAGCAAACCCAAACCCAAACCCTACAGCTATTGTAGGAAAAATGAACTGAAAGGATTGGAGGAGTAAATCTGAGTCAAAGACGTCATCTACAGAAGCCCCAAAATTTAAGGTGGAAAAAAATAATAGCGCCTTAGATCCTTCCTGTGATTTCCTGAATTTTTTTTCTCTTCCAAAAAAATCTTTTTTTTTCTCTCATCAAAAAAATTTTCTTGCAACAAAAAACTTTTCTCTTTTCAAAATTTTTTCTCTCATCAGAAAACTTCTCTCCATAAAAAACTTTCTCACATCAAAAAATTCTTTCTCGCAACAAAAATTGTATTTTCTCCCTTCAAAAAACTTTTTTCTCTTTTCAAATTTTTTTGTTTTCTCCATTTATTTTTTCTTTTCAAAAAAATTTCTCTTAACAAAACAATTTTTTTCCTCTTAATTTTTTTTCTCCTCAAGTGACAAGAAAAAGTTGAGGTCCAAGGTTGGTTGAGGTTGTCTATGCCAATGTTTGTTCTTTCTCTTTCGGGAAAAAAAAGTCAGAGTGCTAATCTTAGGACTTCAGCTCAGGAAAGCTCTAAAACACTATTTGTTTTTCCACCTTGAATTTTCCCACCTTTTCAGGGTTTTTGTAGACCAGTTCCTAATGTTAATTGAATCAAAGTTGTGCTTATTAAAGTTTATATATTTTTTTAACTAGTTATGTATATTTACATTTTACAATTTAGAGTGAAGCTTATTTCATTACATTTCCCCAAGGCAACATTTTTTATTAAGTCAATTAATTTAATTTTCTTTTTGACTTTTATCTACTTCATTAACTAAAATGTGTCGCCTGTGCAGACTCCCAGCATGCATTGCATTTATTTGTTAGTATTACCTATGTCATCTCTCTTTGCTGCGTTTCCCGTCTGCTCTGGCTTGTTCATGAAACTGGTTTGTATGAACCCTGTCACTGTCTGTGATTATTTTATTTACTGCATCTCAATGTCTGTGTTTCCTATGTCACATGGGAAAAAAGTGCAGTAAAATTAAACAAGGTCCGAGTGCTCAACCAAACATGGTAACACTTTAAGGATTCGTTAATGTCAGTTTTTAAAATCGAATTGTAATAACCTGACATTACTAATATTTTTAAATGACATTGACAAAGATGCTTTTAAAAACCTATTGCTCATTGTTGGTGCATATTAGCTAATGCATTAACTGACGTTCACAAATGTGACATACAAATATAAAGTCTTTCTGAAAACACTAATCACATCCGCATACTCAAATGGACAAGAGCCGAAACCCAAACACTGAGACTTACTGTTTTACTCTAAAACAAAAGCCATAAATCTAAACAAGTTGTGTTCCAAATTTGAGGTTGATATCACAAAAAAACTTGCTTCCTGTTTGTTTCAAGTGCAGTCATTTTTGACTTTGAACACTACAAGTGTGACTTCAGTGACTTCAGAACCATATCCATGATTTTTTTTTTTTTTTGGTGCACATAGCAAGTACAAAAACCTTTACCAAATTTTGTATCAATTTGATTAAGTAAAAAATTCTAACAAAACCAAAATTGCAAATTAAAAAGTAAAATTACTCAAAAATTACCTTAAAATTTAGTCAAAATGGAACAGAGCTAATGAAGTCAGATGAACATGTAATAAGTCAATGACCCCATAATCGTTTGCTGGTTTTCTTCATGAAGGTGCAGCTGATCAATGACGCGTATAACCTGGTTGTGGACGCGGTTCTGGGTCCAGAAACTGATCTGGCGTCAATCGGAGAGCTGTTCGCTGGAGTCCTGCAGACGCTACGAGGACTCAAAGTGCCCATCGTCAGCCTGGACATCCCTTCAGGTATGAGACCACATCAAAACCACTTCGTTTACAAACACCAGTCATAAACCGCATCAAAACCGCTTCTTTACAAACACCAGTCTTAAACCGCATCAAAACCGCTTCATTACAAACACCAGTCTTAAACCGCATCAAAACCACTTCATTACAAACACCAGTCTTAAACCGCAT
Source organism: Spinibarbus caldwelli (assembly GCA_039654775.1). NCBI lineage: Eukaryota > Metazoa > Chordata > Actinopteri > Cypriniformes > Cyprinidae > Spinibarbus > Spinibarbus caldwelli. Next base: position 36,464,840 of record CM077235.1, on the reverse strand, counting down.
CAAAACCGTTTCATTACAAACACCAGTCTTAAACCGCATCAAAACCGCTTCATTTACAAACACCAGTCATAAACCGCATCAAAACCGCTTCATTTACAAACACCAGTCATAAACCGCATCAAAACTGCTTCTTTACAAACACCAGTCATAAACCGCATCAAAACCGCTTCATTACAAACACCAGTCATAAACCGCATCAAAACCGCTTCATTATGAACACCAGTCTTAAACCGCATCAAAACCGCTTCATTACGAACACCAGTCTTAAACCGCATCAAAACCGCTTCATTACAAACACCAGTCTTAAACCGCATCAAAACCACTTCGTTTACAAACACCAGTCATAAACCGCATCAAAACCGCTTCATTACAAACACCAGTCTTAAACCGCATCAAAACCGCTTCATTACGAACACCAGTCTTAAACCGCATCAAAACCGCTTCATTACGAACACCAGTCTTAAACCGCATCAAAACCGCTTCATTACAAACACCAGTCTTAAACCGCATCAAAACCGCTTCGTTTACAAACACCAGTCATAAACCGCATCAAAACCGCTTCATTACAAACACCAGTCTTAAACCGCATCAAAACCGCTTCATTACAAACACCAGTCTTAAACCGCATCAAAACCGCTTCATTACAAACACCAGTCATAAACCGCATCAAAACCGCTTCATTACAAACACCAGTCATAAACCGCATCAAAACCGCTTCATTATGAACACCAGTCTTAAACCGCATCAAAACCGCTTCATTACGAACACCAGTCTTAAACCGCATCAAAACCGCTTCATTACAAACACCAGTCTTAAACCGCATCAAAACCACTTCGTTTACAAACACCAGTCATAAACCGCATCAAAACCGCTTCATTACAAACACCAGTCTTAAACCGCATCAAAACCGCTTCATTACGAACACCAGTCTTAAACCGCATCAAAACCGCTTCATTACGAACACCAGTCTTAAACCGCATCAAAACCGCTTCATTACAAACACCAGTCTTAAACCGCATCAAAACCACTTCGTTTACAAACACCAGTCATAAACCGCATCAAAACCGCTTCATTACAAACACCAGTCTTAAACCGCATCAAAACCGCTTCATTACGAACACCAGTCTTAAACCGCATCAAAACCGCTTCATTACAAACACCAGTCTTAAACCGCATCAAAACCACTTCGTTTACAAACACCAGTCATAAACCGCATCAAAACCGCTTCATTACAAACACCAGTCTTAAACCGCATCAAAACCGCTTCATTACAAACACCAGTCTTAAACCGCATCAAAACCACTTCGTTTACAAACACCAGTCATAAACCGCATCAAAACCGCTTCATTACAAACACCAGTCTTAAACCGCATCAAAACCGCTTCATTACAAACACCAGTCTTAAACCGCATCAAAACCGCTTCATTACGAACACCAGTCATATGTAGCATTTGGACCAATCAGACACACATTTGTTCATCAGATTTAACAAATCTAATTAGTTATTAGATTAACAACTAACCACAGACCCCTCACCCCACACACATTCTGAGTGCCGGTATGTCTGTGATGACTCCAGGCCCCCCCGGTGCCATGGCAACCTATCTGCTAACACTAGTTTTATTGGTCAAAGGAATGCGGGCAGACCTCATTTTCCCTTAGGAAAGAGACATGTAATGCACATAAAAATGGACTCTTCTCTAATTAATTCATTGAAAAACCTTTCTTTGAATGAACACACATATCCTCAGGTCATTGTGTATTTTGTTACTGTTCGTGTATACTGGTGTTCGTACTGTATCCTGTTTTATGCATGTTTATGATAGATCATTAGTTAATATTACCTCACTTATATCATGTTTGATCTCTATCAATTCGTCTTCGGATGATCTAAATGACAGTGTATATTACATGTTGATACCTATGCAACATATTAGTGTTCTAAGAATCTTTAATAGTTCTTTAATAGCAACCCCATGCAAACTGCCATGCTCAGAGACAAAGAGTCGTAAAACCTTCCCTCCAGAGAGAAGGGAGCCCATTGGCTCTTTGACTCCCCAGAGGTGTGACCTCTATAGCAGATAAAGGTCTCATTCACAGGTCCGGCCCTCTCTTCTAAAAAACCTCTCTTCTAAAAAACTTCTCTTCTAAAAAAAACCTCTTCTGCAAAAACTTCTGCTGCAAGGAAAAGCTTTTCTGCTATCTTCTGACGGAGAGCCCAACATAGAGCCGTGGGTGATCTCCCCAGCCTGGGAGATGACTCTTGACCACAAAGACCCAGTCTGCGGTTCTGTTAGATCCTAAGAGGATGAGTAAGATGTGAGCTAGAACTTTTCTGGACCATTAAGTTTTTGTGCCAGGCTTTATGGCCTTGTCTTTCCATTCAATCAAAGCTCCTCGGACCTCAGCAGATCCCTTTCTTAACACTTTTTCCACTCTCTACCTGGAAGACATTGCTACCTCAGAACATCTTTGGAATTCATCACTCTTCAACCTGGAAGAACGTGATCGCGAGTCCAAAAACCTTGAAACCATCAAGACTTTTCATCCGAAACCGCATTCCGTCACGACAAAAGGCAGTGCAAGTATAGTACATTTAACTAAACGAAACAGAGGTTTAGTATAAGTTATAGACCCCGTTATAAATGGCGCTGATGGTTTTACTCAAGTGGTTAAATGACTTTTTCCATAACTGCATTCTCTGGTTTTCCTGATGGTTTCATCCATCAACTCTCATTAGCCCTTTCCCCATGTATGAGCGATTGTTTGTTTGTTTGTTAGACTAGTTTGCGTTAGTGTTTAGTTAATAAAACTCTTGTGCACAAATTACATGAGTTTCTGATTCTGCCTTGCATATTAATGTCCCTTTACGATTTTGACCCTTGCTACATGCTCTAATGCATTAATAGGAAGATATTTTCTGTGGCCACGGAAATATCCTTTCTTAGAGTTGATATGAATTTACACTGAATGTTCGCTGGACGAACAGATCAGCTTATGGCAATTTAACTCTGCGAGTTATTACTGTCAGCCAATATAAATAATTGTAATTAATCATAATTAATTGTAATTATTTATATACAATTCCCTTTTTGAGCTAATTTGCTACACATAAGGCACATCAAAACCACTTCATTTACAAACACCAGTCATAAACCGCATCAAAACCGCTTCATTACGAACACCAGTCATAAACCGCATCATAACCGCTTCATTACAAACACCAGTCTTAAACCGCATCAAAACCGCTTCATTACAAACACCAGTCATAAACCGCATCATAACCGCTTCATTACGAACACCAGTCATAAACCGCATCAAAACCGCTTCATTACAAACACCAGTCATAAACCGCATCATAACCGCTTCATTACGAACACCAGTCATAAACCGCATCATAACCGCTTCATTACGAACACCAGTCATAAACCGCATCATAACCGCTTCATTACAAACACCAGTCATAAACCGCATCAAAACCGCTTCATTACAAACACCAGTCTTAAACCGCATCAAAACCACTTCATTACAAACACCAGTCATAAACCGCATCAAAACCGCTTCATTACAAACACCAGTCATAAACCGCATCAAAACCGCTTCATTACAAACACCAGTCATAAACCGCATCAAAACCGCTTCATTACAAACACCAGTCTTAAACCGCATCAAAACCGCTTCATTACAAACACCAGTCATATACCGCATCATAACCGCTTCATTACGAACACCAGTCATAAACCGCATCATAACCGCTTCATTACAAACACCAGTCTTAAACCGCATCAAAACCGCTTCATTACAAACACCAGTCATAAACCGCATCATAACCGCTTCATTACGAACACCAGTCATAAACCGCATCAAAACCGCTTCATTACAAACACCAGTCATAAACCGCATCATAACCGCTTCATTACGAACACCAGTCATAAACCGCATCATAACCGCTTCATTACGAACACCAGTCATAAACCGCATCATAACCGCTTCATTACAAACACCAGTCATAAACCGCATCAAAACCGCTTCATTACAAACACCAGTCTTAAACCGCATCAAAACCACTTCATTACAAACACCAGTCATAAACCGCATCAAAACCGCTTCATTACAAACACCAGTCATAAACCGCATCAAAACCGCTTCATTACAAACACCAGTCTTAAACCGCATCAAAACCGCTTCATTACAAACACCAGTCATATACCGCATCATAACCGCTTCATTACGAACACGTCATAAACCGCATCAAAACCACTTCATTTACAAACACCAGTCATAAACCGCATCAAAACCGCTTCATTTACAAACACCAGTCTTAAACCGCATCAAAACCGCTTCATTTACAAACACCAGTCATAAACCGCATCAAAACCGCTTCATTACAAACACCAGTCATAAACCGCATCAAAACCGCTTCCTTACAAACACCAGTCTTAAACCGCATCAAAACCGCTTCATTTACAAACACCAGTCATAAACCGCATCAAAACCGCTTCATTACAAACACCAGTCTTAAACCGCATCAAAACCGCTTCATTACAAACACCAGTCTTAAACCGCATCAAAACCGCTTCATTACAAACACCAGTCTTAAACCGCATCAAAACCACTTCATTACAAACACCAGTCTTAAACCGCATCAAAACCGCTTCATTACAAACACCAGTCTTAAACCTGAGTGACAAGGTTCCTACAGAAGCCATATTGAGCTTCATGACTGTTTAGAACAATCAACACCAGACCAATGAATCTCCAGTCTCATTATAACATGTGACCCTGGACCACAAAACCAGTCATAAGGGTCAATTTTTGTTTTTCAGATGATGTATAATCTGAATAAATAAGCTTTCCATTGATGTATGGTTTGTTAGGATAGGACAATATTTGGCTGAGATACAACTATTTGAAAATCTGGAATCTGAGGGTGCAAAAAAATCTAAATATTGAGAAAATCACCTTTAAAGTTGTCCAAAAGAAGTTCTTAGCAATGCATATTACTAATCAAAAATTAAGTTTTGATATATTTACGGTAGGAAATTTACAAAATATCTTCATGGAACATGATCTTTACTTACCCCAGGTGAAAAAAAAGTGCACCGTAAATATATCAAAACTTAATTTCTGATCAGTAATATGCATTGCTAAGAACTTCTTTTGGACAACTTTAAAGGTTAACCTGGGTAATATCCTAATAATTTTTGGCATAAACGAAAAATGGATAATTTTGACCCATACACTGTGTTTTTGGCTATTGCTACAAAGTACCTGTGCTACTTAAGACTGGTTTTGTGCTCCAGGGTCACTATAATGTAATGTGTGTAACTGCAGGCTGGGATGCAGATGAGTCCAACTCAGACGGGATCAGTCCAGCACTTCTGGTTTCTCTGATGACACCGAAGCGGTGCGCCCTGAGTTTCCCTGGATTGCACTTCCTGGCTGGACGCTTCCTGCCCTTTGACCTTCAGAGGAAGTACAAGCTGAACCTGCCCAAGTTCTCTGGGACGGACGCTGTGGTCCAGCTGTGATTCGCTCCATTAATGTCTGTGGATGTCTTAGTTTGAGCCAAAAACACAAGTCGACAGAAGACGAGTGATATGAGCGTTTGATTTTATTAGGTTTCATCAACGTTCTTCTAGTGTTAAAGATTTAACAAATAAAATCGGCCTTTTTTCCACAAACAAAAATATTGGTAACACTTAACAATAAGGTTCCTTAACATTAATATTAGTTAGCTACATTAGTTAACATGAACTAAGAATGAACAATACTTCTACAGCATTTGTGACCCTGAACCACAAAACCAGTCACAAAGGTAAATTTTGAGATTTATACATCATCCGAAAGTTGAATAAATAATCTTTCCATTGATGTATGGTTTGTTAGGATAGGACAATATTTGGCTGAGATACAACTATTTGAAAATCTGGAATCTGAGGGTGCAAAAAAATCAAAATACTGAGAAAATCACCTTTAAAGTTGTCCAAATGAAGTTCTTAGCAAAGCATATTACTAATCAAAAATTAAGTTTTTATATATTTACGGTAGGAAATTTACAAAATATCTTCATGGAACATGATCTTAATATCCTAATGATTTTTGGCATAAAAGAAAAATGGGTAATTTTGACCCAAACAATGTATTGTGGGCTATTGCTACAAATATACCTGTGCTACTTATGACTGCTTTTGTGCTCCAGGGTCAAATTTATTAATCTTAGTTCATGTTAATTTCAGCATTTACTCATGCATTATTAAAATCACAAGTTGTGTTTAACATTAATGCACTGTGAACTAACATGAACAAATGAGCGATTGTATTTTTTATTAACAAAGATTAATAAAGTGTAATGTTTTGTTCATGTTAGTTAATACATTAATGTTAACAAATGACATATTGTAAAGTGTTACCAAAATATTTTATTAGTTTCAAAATTAAATATAAAACCTGGCCTAATTGAAGGAAAAAAGTTTACAAATTTGTTGATAACAGCATAAAGAGATTTATAAGCTATTTTTTTGTAGGCCAGCCAGTTTTGACTGGTGTATGAATTGGCGCCAATTTATACAAAGTAAAAGCATCACAAAACAAACTTCCTGATTAAACATTAAAGCACACCGGTGTGATTTTTCATATTTTAATACCATCAATTTTCCACAAAAAATGCTGTTTTTTCCCAAGGAGCACGAGTTCAGATCAGTGAGGCCTACATAACACTTTAACTACATTAGTTTACATAAACAACAAAAAATTGCATTCATCCATAGATAATATTAAGTTCAACATGTACTAATGCATCTTTAAAATCAAAATATTTAATAAATCTGAGCTAAGATGAATTAATGAACAGGTGTATTTTTATTAACATTAACAGACTGATAAATACTGTAACAAATTGCTCAATGTTAATGCATTAAGTAACGTTAACAAAAGAAGGTTATTGTGAAGTGTTACTGTGGCCTGCTATAAATCAGTCTAAAAAAAAAAAAAAAAAAAAAAAAAAAAAAATACAAAACCTGTCCTAACTGAACAAAAACAATCCCAACCCAATATCTGGTGATCAAACAGCATAATGAGATTAACAATCAATTTCTAGAAGGCCAGTCATTTTTGACCAGGAAAACCAAAAGGTGTTACAGGGTTTTCAACAACACAACAGCTGACATAAATAAAGCAGAGAACAGATGCTCTTTGGACACTCAGAGTCATAAAATGACCATCTGATGTTCATGAACCTCCAATTCATCTTCAGCTCGTCGTTCATGATCCACACCTGAAATCAAAGGAAAACCAAATCAACAGTGAACCACAATAAAACTTTAAAATCTACACATTGAGTCAAGATCATTAGACGTTCCATCACTAAAACACCAACCTCATGCTTTATGCTCCGAGGAAAAAAAACATGGTTCATCACGCAATCATCTTCAAACAGCAGACTGTTTCTGATGGGAACTCAACCTGAACAAAACCAAAGAAAGAACATTAAACACTCGAAAGCAAGAATCACAGATATTACAGACACAGTGTCTTTAATCAAAAAGCACTAAACTCAGAACTAATTTGGCATTTCTCCAATTAAACTACATTAGTGGAAGTAAATGTTTTGGTTGAGACATTGAGGGTCAATCAGAACATAAAACTTAAGTTTGTTTCTAGAATGCTTGGCAATGCATGAGCAGAAATGAGTGGGACTTTAACTCTGGAGATCTGAGCAGTTAAGACACCATGCAGACGCATCTGAGGACTTAAGATCTGCACTGTGGAGCATCTCAGGGTCAGAGCAACAAATACAACCGAGTTTAAGAAGTGAACAGGAGAGCAAAGGAAGGTTACCTCGCGCACACAGGCTACCGAACAGAGCAGCCAGAGAGTCGGGATTCACGTCGGTAGATGCAACGCTTCAAGCTCCAAGGACGTGTTTGAGGAAACTCATCCAGAGCGCTTGGGTTCAATCAAGCATTGTTTGGGTCAAACACACTCAAAACTCACTCTACTCAACTAGCAGGTCAGGTGCTGGACTGGTGATGGTTATTCCCTTTACCATTAACCATTCAATTTGGGGTCCAAATTTAGTTTTTTCTGACCTTAATATGACCTGGAGAAACAGGCAGTCATGCAGCAGGAAACACTAATATTTGAACTCCGTTTAGTCTAATATTTGCATGGTGTAGAACTTTAGTAATAAACCCAATTAGACTTCAAACTCTTTGGTTCCTGTTGAAATTTCTTGCATGAGCCGTTAACTGACTTTTGCAACTTTTAAACTATAAATATGAAAGTAAAAAGACATTAATAGACATTTATTGTATTTGAGTTTTTAATCTATCTGGAAATATCAGTGCTGGTTAAAGGGTCTCAAAACTTCAGAGGTCAATGCATTATGAACACATTTGGGTCACATTAACGCAAACCAACAAGAAACTAGAAAAATTACACTCGTTTAGGACAGTTTAAGATGCTCCCACTACAATAAAAAGGGATATATATATATATATATATATATATATATATATATATATATATATATATATATATATATATATATATATATGATATTAAAAAAAAAAAAAAAAAAAAAAAAAAAAAAAAAAAAGTTTACTCACCCTCCTATCATTCCAAAACATGACTTTTTTTTTTTATTTTTAATCAATGTTGGTGATCAAATGGTTTTGGTTCCCATTGACTTCCATTGTATTTTTGTCCATTTAATGGAAGCCAACAGGAACCAAAATCGTTTGGTCTCCGAGACACTTCAGTCAGGTTTGGAACGACATGAGTGAGTAAATAACTGAGAAATGAGTTCTTTTTGTGCAAACTCTTCCATTATAACACCCCTCAAAAAAAAAAGCTTCATTGCAATTCAACTTAAAGCACTAAAAATAACCATTTAATTGCACAACTATAATGCAAGAAGAAAAAGTTACAGTAATAAGTGGATGTGCTAAATTATATTAAATAAATTCTTAATATTTCAGTTTAATGCAACTTTACAGAAAAGTCATTTTATAGTGAAATATGACCTGCATATAATGGACGTCCCTCATGTCCCCCCCGTAGATTCTTTGAAAGGCACAACAGAATTCAAAGCATTTGAACAAATGGTTTCGTTTAATAGGCTCCATGAAGCCACAATTGAAAAGCAACAAAATAATAAAAATCAAAGAATAAAAACAAAATAGTGAGTCAATTTGATACAAAGGAAACAAGAGCACAAGGATTTCTTTCCTAGTTCTGGAGTGTACTGTTAACAATTTCTGGTTCTCTTTCAAGTAAATGATTATTAGATAGATATATATTAGTCAAGAGTCCATGGTTAAAATGCAGGATGCGAGGAGCAGAGAGACGGATACCTCAGCAAGGCTCAAAAACCACAGCGCCAGAGCCGGCCGTCCACTGCACAGCTCACCAGTCTGAAAGGAATTGACTTTTTGGATACTGGACATGGACAAATCATTGGCTTACAGCTAACAGAAGAAGCCACGCTCTTTTAACAAAAACAAAACAAACAAAAAAACAAAACAAAAAAAAAAAAAAACCAAAAAACAAAAGCGGCTGCGTAACAAACAGGAGAGCGAGCGCTCTCTAGACTCCCCATAGAAGCACAGGTGAGCGCTAACATGACAGTGAGGCTCGTCTGATGATTTAAAGGTTTCAAACGAGGCAGAAGAGGAACCCATCAACATTCACTCATTCATTCAGAAAGTGGCCTTTCCCTCAGAGTACAACAGAACAGAACAGAAACAGGGAGAACAGCTACAACAAAATCCAAGAACAGATCCATGAGTCTTTAGAAACGCTCGGCCGCTGACGCGTCGGGTCTTGGGTTCTACTCGTGTACAGCTGAGGAGGAAGTATCACACATGAAGACACTCAAGAATCTCAACAGGTTTAAGACAAACAATCCCTCCGCTAACCCACTAACCAGCCCATCAAACGGAGCGGCGGCGCTGGATTTGGAGAGTGAGAGAGAGCAACCGGGCAGACATGGGCGATCAAGGACCAGCATCCTGCGTTTGGTCTTTCACCTCAGCAAATCGCGACTCGATAGGATAATTGGGATGCGTTTCTCTACAGTAGGGGACTTTAGTCAATCTACTGGTCCAAATTAAAACAGGGTCATTTTAAAGCATTTGTAGTTTATTATATGTGACCCTGGACCACAAAACCAGTCCTAAGGGTCGAGATTTATACATCTCAAAGCTGAATAAGCTTTCCATTGATGTATGGTTTGTTAGGTTAGGACAATATTTGGTTGAGATGCAATAATTTGAATTTTGAATCTAAGGGTGGGGGGAAAAAAAGTCCCAATGAAGTACTTCGCAATGCATTACTAATCAATTTAAGTTTTTACATTTATGGTAGGAAACTTACAAAATATCTTCATGGAACATGATCTTAATAACCTAATGATTTTTGGCATACAAGAAAAATGGATAATTGACCCATACAATGTATTTTTGGCTATTGCTACAAATATAACTGTGCTACTTAAGACTGGTTTTGTGCTCCAGGGACACATATGCATATAAAAGTGTGTGCAGTTAAACTGACTCGTGACTAATACGCCCCACAGTTCTAGAAAGTCAAGAAAAGCCTGTTTGCCTCGTCTATTGCGACACAGGCACAGCCAACATGCTTATATGGGGATTTCAGAGCAGAGGAAACTCATACGTACCATAGCTATCATAGCTGTCTCTGTAAGAGCTGCTGCGATCGCTGTAACCAGAACCCCTGAAACCGCAAGAAAACCGCATGTTAAACTCACATTCAGAGCCACATGAGAGGGAATAACTAAATACTAGAGCATCAGAAGAAACCTAACATCCTTTAAGCAAAAAATACATGAAGTTGCATGAAAAACACTTAAAGGGGTCCTATTACGCGTTTTCACTTTTTGAATTTTAGTCTGTGTAGTGTGTATGTTTGAGCATAAAAAGATCTACAAAGTTACAAATCTCAAAGTCCACTCCAAAGGGAGATATTGTTTAAAAAAAATAAAAAAATAATTATCCCACCTCCGGAAATTCGAATGCATGTTTCAAAATCTAAACCCGGTGCAGGTGTTTTTAATATCACTAGATTTCTGAAGGAAACCGACTGTCTTCAGAAAATTTTGGATGTCATTTTCATTTCATCTTGCATGTAATGTCTGATAAAGCAGCGTTTGTGAGCGGAGCTCTGCTTTGTGTGCAGCGTTACCGGGGAAACCTCGCTCTCTCCCGCTCCAACAGCGCCTCCCGCTGGCAGAGAATTAATTTGCTTTTAGTCATTCTGCCTAGCTGTTCACCAATCACAACGCACTGGGACAGCTAACCAATCACAACACATTTAGTTTTTCAGAAGGCAGGCCTTCATCAAACCTGGAATTAATCGAGCCATCAGTGTCAGGCTGGGGAGAATGGTATTGTAATAATTTAAATGTGAAAAATAATGCGTTTTTCAAACCGCCAAACATGAGCATGTTCTAGTACACCCCTAAAACGAAATCAAGACTTTGTAAAAGAGCATAATAGGAGCCCTTTAAATCTGAACTAATGCATTGCTTTCTGGCAGATTTATGCAATTTATAAATAGAACCGAATTAATGAATTTTTTGTTTTCTGGCAGCAAAATACAAGTAACATCTGTACATAAAGTTGCATGAAATAAAAGACCTAATGCATATAATAAACCTGAACTAATGCATCGCTTTCTAGCAGATTTACGAATTAATAAATAAAACCGTATTAGTGCATTGTTTTCTGGCAGCAAAATATAAGTAATAGATCTGAACTAACGTATTTTGTTATCAATTTGCAGACACCATTGGGGGGTGGGGGGGGGGGGGGGGGGGGACAAAAAACCCTACATTAATGTATGTTTTGAACGCTCAAGACTGAACAAGACATGAGATTCAAGAATGTTCGTCAAGTGATTACTGGGTGTTCATAATTACTTAATGCTTGTGATATTTGTTGCAGTCTAAAGACACTTCATTTTTGCAGTCTGTCAAAAGCAGAAACTGAATTGCTCTGCAGATCACATGACCCAACCCCAACTCAGGTGTATCTGCAGTAACACACCGGTCTCTGCTGTAGCCGCCACCGCCTCCTCCACCTCCAGAGGAGTATCCGCCTCCTCCGCTCTTATATCCACCGCCTCCATAGCTTCGGTCGCCTCCATAACTGCGGTCTCCTCCTCCATAACCGCCTCCACCTTCAAAGAGCAGCACTGTGAGTGTGTGAACCGGACATGAATAAACATCTGAAGATCATACAGACTGCTGGATCAGAACTTCAGACCTCCTCTTCCTCGGCCTCCTCTGAAGAATCCTCCTCCACCTCCTCGTCCTCCACCTCCTCTGTAGGAGCCTCCGCCGGACCGGTCGCCGCCGCCCTTCCCAGCCTCATCCACACGGATCGTCCGGCCGTCCACAGACTTGGGGGGGGGGGGGGGTGTCAAACGTGTAAATTTAAGTCCATTTTGATGACATTCCTCAAAATATATGCGCGTGAACAAGATTATGAAGTTTCACTCGTAATAGATACAACTAGATATGCTGGGTAATGCCATTTTGCACTTAAAATCAAACTTATACATTCAGGTTTTTATTTAATCATACACTTCAGATTTTATGCCAAACTGAGGTTTTTACACCAAAAAATAAAAACCTAAATCATTTTAATTTTGAATTTCTAGTAAAAAAAAAATAAAATACAAAATTATTTGACAGTGATCCCTGGATCATTTCCCTGGAGCACAAAAGCAGTCATAAGTAGCACAGGTATATTTGTAGCAATAGCCAACAATACATTGTATGGGTCAAAATTATCCATTTTTCTTTTATGCCAAGAATCATTAGGATATTAAGATCATGTTCCATGAATTTATTTTGTAAGTTTCCTACCGTAAATATATCAAAACTTAATTTGATTAGTAATATGCATTACTAAGAACTTCATTTGGGCAACTTTAAAGGTGATTTTCTCAATATTTAGATTTTTTTGCACCCTCAGATTCCAGATTTTCAAATAGTTGTATCTCAGCCAAATATTGTCCTATCCTAACAAACCATACATCAATGGAAAGATTATTTATTCAGATGATGTAGAAATCTCAGAAAATTGACCCTTATGACTGGGTTTGTGGTTTATGGTTACATACATACATACATATACATTTTATTTATATATACACATACATACACACACAACTACTGAATTTGTCTAAATGTTCTCTCTTTTTTATTTTTTTAAATTTGGTAGAATTATAAAGTAGTGAAACTAAATAAAGAGCTGAAAGAGCCAGTTCTTACTGAACTGAATCAAAAGATCCAACTCCCTAAAAACAGACAAAATTCCCCATCCCTAATTTGAACCCAAATCAAAACCAGCAACTCCTTAACGAACCTTTCCATTCATTCCTTCAAGAGCGTCCTTCGCATCGTCTGGGTTCTCAAAGGTCACGAAGCCGAATCCTCTGGACCTGTTGGTTTCTCTGTTTCTGGCCACATGAACTGAAAACACACATTATAATGAGCGGCTTATGCAAATCACAGAGAACGCACCATCCAGTCAGAAGCAGCGCGGCTGGAGAGCGCGTCAGTGATTGGCTACTCACCGTTGGTGATGACGCCATATTTGGAGAAAGCGTCCTCTAGCGATTCTTCGGTGGTATCGAAACTCAGGCCACCGACAAACAGTTTTCCTTCGTCAGACATTCTGAGCTGCAAACACACACATTATCAATAAAACACAAATTACACTCAAAATAACTCTCATACTGTAGAAATAAACGCGCAAAGTTTCACTCTTAGGTGGCAGGCAATTAAAAAAAAAAAAAGAAAAAAAAAGAAAAAAAAAAAAAGAGGCGTTTAGTAATTAATTGTGCTTTTTAAATAACATTTATATGTTATTTGAATGTTTGTGGTGTTTTGGATTCATTGTAACTCGAGATTTGGGTCACTGCGCGCCTACATCCAACCTAGAGCAAACAATAGACTCCATACAAACACACGAATGACCGAAAAAAGCACAAAAACCCGCCGATATGTGACCAGCCGCCCTTAAATGCGCATTATAACACAAAAACACACGGTCACAGATAACAAAAAAAAACAATTAATAGATTACAAGTCAATAAAAGCGGCTGATCTGAGGTGAGGATGATGAAGCTCTCAGTCAGGCGGCGCCATTTTGAGCAACGCGGGAATCATGAAGGCCAAAAGACGAGCTAATATCATCAATCCTATTGTTAAACGAGATATATTTAAATATAGAGAAGCAATCGTCGAACAAAGCAAACAAAGGTCGAAAGTAGAGGGAAAAAGCAGATACCTGTGATGTCGCAGTTGCGGGTGAAAAGATGTGTGTCCGTAACTCGTTCAGCACGCCAGAGACGCAGAGACACGCCGCGTGCTGCTTATATAGCACTGCGCTGAGGGGCGGGGCCTCAACACACGCTCATTAACATATGCAAAACACTCTCGATAGATAGATAGATAGATAGATAGATAGATAGATAGATAGATAGATAGATAGATAGATAGATAGATATCAGGTTGAATATAGACTACATCTTTTAAACTTACACTACCAGTCAACAGTTTTTGAACAGTGAGATTTTTAATATTTTTAAAGAAGTCTCTTCTGTTCACCAAGCCTGCATTTATTTGATCCAAAATACAGCAAAAACAGTAAAATTTTGAAATATTTTTACTATTTAAAATAACTGTTTTCTATTTGAGTATACTTTAAAATGAAATTTATTCATTTGATTTCAAAGCTGATTTTTTTGCATCATTACTCCAGTCTAATATGCTGATTTGATGCTCAAGAAAAAAACATTTATTATTATTATTATTATTATTATTATTATTATTATTATTATTGTTATTATGACGATGTTGAAAACAGCTGAGTAGAATTTTTTCAGATTTCTTTGATGAATAGAAAGTTCAGAAGAACAGCATTTATCTGAAATAGAAACCTTTTGTAACATTATAAATGTCTTTATCATCACTTTTTGATCAATTTAAAGCATCCTTGCTAAATAAAAGTATTCATTTCTATACCCCCCCCCCCCCCCCCCCCAAAAAAAAAATATTATATATATATATATATATATATATATATATATATATATATATACTGACTCCAAGCTTTTGAATGGTATAGTGTATAATATTACAAAATCTTTTTATTTCAGTTTATTTCAATATAAATGCTGATATTAAAAAATTAATGTACTCAACTGTTTAAAATATTGATAATAGTAATAATAAAAATGTTTCTTGAGCAGCAAATCAGCATATTAGAATGATTTCTGAAGGATCGTGACACTGAAGACTGAATTAATGATGCTGAAAATACAGCTTTGAAATCACAGGAATAAATTACAGTTTAACAGATATTCACATAGAAAACAGTTATTTTAAATAGTAAAAATATTTCAAAATATTAAAAAATATTTTACTGTTTTTATCTGTAGTTTGCATATGCAAATGTGCAATATGTATTGCACACACACACACACACACTCACACAAACACACACATACACACACACACACACACACACACACACACACGTTGCATTAATTGTTTCACTGTTTAGTTGTGCAAAAGGGCAACGTGTTGATAAAATATGATTTTTCAAGTAAATAATCCCTGAGAAATACTCACTGAGGAATAATGTGACGACTAGCCCCGGTCTCCCTGTGCCAGCAGCCCGTGTATCAGATGAATGCATAATGAAGGCTTTGATTACAGCCCAATGATGAACATGTCATGTTTCACGTGTGAGAAAGTCTTACTGAAGCTCCTTCCTCCTTCAGACGTTCAGACAAAAGCATGAGACGATCAGTGATGCGTTAATGACCACAGCATTGATTATTCATGTATGCTAATGAGGTGAAGTGTGAGACTCTTTTCAAATCAAGTCAAGTCGAGTCAAGTCGAGCTTTATTGTCATTCTGCTACATGTGTGGACATATAGTGGAACGAAATGTCGTGTCTCGCAGGACCACGGTGCTACATACTAGTTAAACATAAGATAAACATACAACAATGCAAGTATAGGAAAAACAATAGAGCTATATAACAGTTAACTATCTGACTATACATATACTAAAAATACTATAACTGCTATACCTAGTTGACCACACATACACAAACTGAGACTGTACAAAAACTTTACATAAATACTGTACATGAAATTGTGCGAAAGAGATATATGTACATGAAATTGTGCAGAAAAATATATATTTTGTACATTAAATTATTGTGCAGAAGAGAGATTTTGTGGGAGACAGTGCATAGTGCAAAAAGATTTTGTAGTGCAATGCTCAAGTAAACATGTATTATTTTGTAGTGCAATGTTCAAGTAGACATATATTTTCTTAAGAGTCTTTGTGGCAGGGAGTGTTTGTAGAAAGTGTCTAGTGTGCATATAGTGGGATGAGTGCGTTACTACAGGTGGTTTGTATAGCCCACTCACCTGTGTGTAGCACACTCAGAATTGCACTTAGTAAAATTGTCAACAGTTTTTAATGAGTTGGGGGGTGGGAGGGCTGAGGTGTTCATGGTTTCAGAGGGGGACAGGGGGATTGGAGTTAAGAGCTCTCACAGCCTGGGGAAAAAAGCTGTTGAGCAATCTGACAGAGCGAGCTCTGATGCTCCGGTACCTTCTACCTGATGGCAGGAGCTGGAAGAGGCTGTGAGAGGGGTGGGTGGGGTCCTTCACGATGCACGATGCTTTCACTTCAGAAACACTTGAAGCTAATTAAATTATTCATCTTAACACACTTGAAAAGTTCAGAACAAAACTTTTGAGCTGGTCAAGAAGGTTTTTATCAAAAACAAGACATTTTAGTCCTAAAAATAAGACTAGAATGAATAAACAAACCCCAGCAGGCACAAAACAAGCACACAACGTCATAAGGCGTTGATATTTGGTTAAATTTTGGTTGCGACGTCGGGTGACCAAAATTCAATGTAAATTCAACGTCTAATGTCAATGTTAAATTGATGTCCAATACCGACGTCAGCTGACGTTGAGATTTTGTTGTTTTTAGGTTGTGCAACCAAAATCCAACGTTAAGTCAACGTCAAGTTGATGTCAAATATTGACGTCAACCCGATTTTCATTTTCAACCAAAATGCAACGTCTGTCCGACGTCATGTCCAACATCAACCTGACGTTACATAGACGTCTGGTGCCTGCTGGGACAGCACAGAGGACAAAGTATATGTTAAAATATAATTAATTCCTTTCAGCATCATTACTCCAGTCTTCAGTGTCACATGATCCTTCAGAAATCATTCTAATATGCTGATTTATCATCAGTGTTGAAAATGTTGTGCTGCTTAATATGTTTTTGGAACCTGTGATACTTTGATTCTTTGATGAATAAAAAGTTAAAAAGAACAGCATTTATTCAAAATAGAAATCTTTTCTAACAATATAAGTCTTTAATATTACTTTTTATGCATTTAACACATCCTTGCTGAATAAAAGTATTAATTTCTTAAAAAAAAAGAAAGAAAGATTTACTGACCTCAAACTTTTGAATAGTAGTGTATATTGTAACACAAAATTTCTATTTTGAATAAACACTGTTCTTTTTAATTTTTTATTTATCAAAGAATCCTGAAAAAGTATCACAGGTCCTAAAAAAATATTAAGCAGCAATAATGTTGCCAACATGGATTATAAATCAACATAGAATGATTTCTGAAGGATCATGTGACACTGAAGACTGGAGTAGTGATGCTGAAAATTCAGCTTTGCTTTACAGGAATAAATGATATTTTAAAGTATATTAAAATAGAAAACTGTTATTTTAAATTGCAATAATATTTCAAAAAATTACACTTTTTTTCTGTATTTTTGATCAAATAGATACAAAACCTTCATGAGCAAAAGAAACTTCTTTAAAAAATATTAAAAATCTTACTGATCCAAACTTTTGAACAGTAGTGTATGTGTTGAAACATCATGAGGTTCTGCAGGGTTCAGTCCTGTTCTTGTGTTTGTTCTCATTCATCTTCTCCTGCTTTATTTCTAGGATCTGAAGGCATTCTTGAGCTTTAAACATTGACACTCGTTACTAAAACTGAATTCAGCTCAATTTTACATTTCTCAGGTGACTATAGGAATTACTAGTTTGAAATGCTTTTTCTGCTCAAAATTATAAACTGAAATCTACTTAATAAAAGCTGCTGAGATGCTGTTGAAAAGGCTTTATACATAGATTTCAAGTGAGTTTATAAAGTTCATATTCAGAGCATAAATCTGTACTATTACTCAGAACAATAAAAGCCATAAAAAGCCAACAAAAAACAATGAATGCCAAAAAAATTTAATTATTCTTTCATAAATATATTTCAGCACTATAAAATTATAGAACCCCATGTGAAGAAATGAATTGACAAATGAAACAACCTTAATCCAATGTGATCCCGATAAACATCCACTGACATAAAGCTGGAAATTTATTATTAAAAACTCAATATTAAACAGGTTTTGACCCCTGAGCCCGTCACATAATACAAGAAGCTTCTGTTTAGACCAGCAGTCTCCAATGAAAGTCTGTAACTCATAAAGCAGCGGATGATGAAGGGATCAAAATGTCAGGAGTTCATCTCTGGATCTGACTGAGAGAAAGAGAAAAGAGAAACTCGTTTTCATGCAAAAATAACAGAGAACATTCTCAGAACTTTAGTTTAATGTAGGTTCTCTCAAAGTTATGAACAAATGTTCCTCCAGTAACATTAATAGAAATTTCATTCAAAGTTATTTGTTCTTTAATAATGTTCTCGAATGACACAAAACATATTTCTTCTAAAATGTTTTAGATGGACACTCATCTAAAGTCTTTTTAATGTTACTTGTCTCAGAATATTCAGAGGAACATTTAAAAAATTGAAAAATCTAAAATGGAATGTTCCCTTAACATTTATATAACCAAAAAAAAAAAAAGACTTTTGTCAAAACATTCAGAAATAACGTTATTATAACATTAACAAAACGTTCTTAGAACATATTTTTGTTAGTTGTGTAGTGGATCTGTATGGAGTCTGATGGACTCTTCTCTTCTCTTTATTCTTTACTGAAGTGTAGTTCTTGTGGTTTTGAGCCAGTATCACTTCTGTACAGTAGATGTCAGTGTGTTTTCATGTTACACGTACAGTGTTTCAATGATGTCATGCTTCAGCTTCAGCATTTTTTAACCTGAAAAACACAACAGATTTAACTATATGTCATAACACAAATGTGATGCATTTAATATGTCAATATATCAAACCTGCAGTGCTCATAAACATGATTTTAATGACTCTATCCAGTTAAAATATCCTTTAGGTAAGAACAATCGTCCTTAGACACGTTTAGAAAATAGTTTAAACATGCACTTGATGAGTAATCAGCTACATGTGGCAGATGCTTTTATTCAAAGTGACTCATTCAAGCTTTTCATCTGATCAGTTCATGCATTTGCCGGGAATCGAACCCATGACCTTGGTGTTGCAAGCACCATGATGTGGTTTTGATCAGCCATGAAGATCTCCAGGTGATGATTATGATGTTTTCTGTCTAATCTACTGAACTCAAACATCATGGAAACTGTTAAACAGCTTGTTTGCACATCTGTAACTCTGACCAAAGATTAAAACCTCAAATCAGAAGAGTCTTTACATCAAAGAAACATTTATGAGAGGATTTGTGCTTGTTATTGACAACAGACGTTAAACAAGAAAATATGAAATGACTGAAGTTCTGGAGTGTGTGCGTAATTGTTTTGGATTCTTAAGCACTTTCTTGTATCTCAGTCATAGATAGTTTGATTTCTTGAAGAGTGAAACCTGCACTGCAAAAGTATTTTTAAATCTTGTTTTCCAGTGCAAATATCTAAGCATCCTTAAATCAAGATGCATTTACTGGAGATGCAAAATGACATCAGATAAGTCTTGTTTTAAGAAAAATGTATCAAAATTAAGTGAGTTTAAGCTTAAAACAAGAATAAATATCTGGCAGTGTTTTTATTTTTCTGACTCCATTGGTAGATATTTGTTCTTGTTTTAAGCATAAGCTCATTTTGATGCATTTTTCAGAAAACAAACTTATCTGATGTCATTTGGCATCTCCAGTAAATGCATCTTTATTTAAGAATGTTTAGATAATGGAAAACAATAAGAAACCCTGCAGCTTACAGACAGACTCTCACAAATAAAAAGAGAGATGAATCCACCTCTGATTCTGCTGGAGCATCACACAGAAATAACCGTATCCATGGCAACCGCCTCACTGAGGACCAACACCAGTCTGAATATGAGAACAATACAAACATCTGATCCAACAAAACAAAACTAGTGGAGCTACTGTACACAGTGACTATCAGCGACTAACTGACCCACACTAACTCCAGTCTCCAGTACTCCAGGGGTTGAAAATGAGGATTAATCAGCTGTTAAACATCAGCGCTTCTCCTCTGACGGCAGCTCAACTCTCTTCCAGACCCATCAGAAGAAAAGTGAAAACTATATGTATAGTATAGTGATTAGAGTAAGTAGGTGATTACATGTAATCTGTATTATGTAATCAGACTATAATCCGATAATCAGATTACAGTTACTTTATGGATTACATGATTACATATTATTCACACAATGGTAGGAAATTATTTGTAATTTATTCATTTTCATAATTTATTCACAAGTTAGGTTAAAAAAAGTAAAGTAATCTGAAAAGTAGTGTAATGAGTAACCTAAAATATGTTACTGATTACAATTTTCATTGTGTAATCTGTAATCAGTAACAGACTACAATTGGTAAGTATCTACCAGCACAAACCAACAATACTTGTAATATTCAATGGCAGGTTTGTTAGAAAACTAGATTAAGAAGCGAGATAGAAGAGGAGAAATGCAAAGAGGAAAAACAAGTTTTTGATTTGTTTTGGTTTGTGAGTTAACTGGGAAATTCACGAGGACTTGGAGCAAAAATGCCATCAAACTTCATAAAACTACCCCAAGAGAAAAAGGTGCAAAAAAGTCCTTGTATAAGTTCTTGGTCTTATATTTTGCTATAATATATTTAAGCAATATCACATGATGCATGATTGCAAATGTGATTTTCAGTTTATATAATAGTTATATAAACAATAATTTAATATTAAGTGACATTATAGACTTAATAAGATGTGGAAAATGGAGCACAAGTCATATGAACTGGTGTTAAGATCATTTTTGTGTTTAAGTGTCTACAGAAATGATATTCTTGTGTTAAAATCGAACAGCAAACAGCAGAATGATGGTTACTGTAAACTGATGTTCTCATTTCACTGTCTGTGTTTGTCCTCGTTCTCTTTTATTATCTGATGACTCACTGATTTATTAATAAAGATTCAGAACACAAACAGGTCTGAGAGTGACTCTGTATTTGGAGCATTTGAAGCTTTATTGAAATGTGAAAGCGCGCAAGCGCGCACGCACACACACACGCACACACACGCACACGCACAAACACACACACACGCGCACACATACACACACACACACACAGACAGACAGACACACACACACACGCACACACACACACACAGACACAGGCACAGACACACACACACACACACACAGACACAGGCACAGACACACACACACACACACACACACAGATGATGAGGGGTGTTGTTTGTGGTAATAATAGCTCCTCATGATCACACACACCTTTGCTGAATCCATTAGAAGCGGGACATTGTGATTCATGTTGTGAATGTGCGGCGTGACTCGGACACATGAAGGCATGTTGAGAGCTTACTTCACTGCAGCTCGGTTTACTTTGATTTTCAACTAAATATCAAACATGCAAAATAGTGACGTTCTTCCTCAGTATGTTTGTCTTGTTTTCCAGTGCAAATATCTAAACATCCTTAAATCAAGATACATTTACTGGAGTTGCAAAATGACTTAATGCTATATAAAGTCTTGTTTTCTGAAAAAAAAAAAAAAAGTATCAAAATGAAGTGAGTTTCTGCTTAAAACAAGAACAAATATCTGACAATGGAGTCAGAAAAAAAATAAACTAACTCAAAGAGAAAGCAAGATTATTTTTCTGACTCCACTGGCAAATATTTGTTCTTTTTTTTTTTTGACCTCATATCTTAAGTCATTTTGCATCTGCAGTAAATTTATTTTGATTTAAGGATGCTCAGATATTTGTACTGGAAAACACGACACAAATAATATAATTTTGCAGTGTGAAGTCTTCAATGGCAAAATCTAATGCAAAGAATTTTCCATAGGGAATCATTAAAATATATAAAATTAATTAATTTATAACACCCTTCTCTGTAAGTGTGATCATAATCAAACAAAGTGAGTCATTAAACTACAAACACAGAGAGCAACACACATCTGTCAATCAAACACTCATCTAAACACTCACTTGATGATAAACTGAGGTTTAAACTCAATCATTTGACTGTTTATGTGTGTGTGTGTGTGTGTGTGTGTGTGTGTGTGTGTGTTTTCTAACTGTGTGCATTGATGTGTGTAGTGAGAATAGTTTAGATTGATGTGTGTATTCATGCGTGTGTGTGTGTGTTTATAAGGGCTGATTTCACTGGAACAGGAAATGCACACAAGAGAAGCACCCACAACTTCCTGCTAATGTCTCGCTTTGGTAAGCCTCATCACAGCTTTGACCGCATGAACCTGAACATCATTGACCTACAGACTGACCCGTTTACCTGAAACAGCCTGATATTACTCGAGTCTTCAGACACTCCAGCATCTGAACCTGCAGAACCCATCAGTACAGCATTTCTTTGATCAAAAATACAGAAAAAAATTGTGAAATATTATTCTAATGTAATAAAACAGCTTTCTATGTGAATATCTGTTAAACTGTAATTTATTTCTGTGATTAAAGCTGAATTTTCAGCATCATTACTCCAGTCTTCAGTGTCACACAATCCTTAAAGTGCCCATATTATGGGTAATGAAAGGTTCATATTTTGGTTTTGGGAGACCCCAACAACAGGTTGACATGCATGCAAGGTCAACAAACACTTTCATTTTCTTATAATATGCATTTCTTTTTACCTTATTTGCTCAGCGACTCCCAAACGATTCGTTCAACGATTCATTTTTCCAAACCCCTCCTTTGTGTGACGCTAATCTGCGGTGATTGGTTGATTTCATTTAAAGCAGTGTTTGTGAGCTTTTAACTCTCCAAAAGCGGCACCTAGTGGCAAAGAATGAATCTGCTTTTTCATTCAGACCAACCCGAAAATCAAGTTTTCCCAGGTCTGCGCGCGCAGCAAGTGGGCGGGCAATATGCTAATGTTTCATTCTGACGTCAACATGAAACGGCTTGGGATTCGTTTTAAAAACGACTCATTTCAATGATTCAGAGTCGACTCTTTCTTTTGAGAGACAATAACTTTATACACGGTGCACTTTCAGATGTAAAACTTTGCAAGATGTTTTCATTCACTTAGAGCTGTGTTACACACTGCATGAAAGACAATTTTCAAAAATCCATAATAGGGGCACTTTAAGAAATCATTCTAATATGCTGATTTGCTGCTCAAGAAACATTTCTGATTATCCTCAACGTTCAAAACAGTTGTGCTGCCCAACATTTTTGTGGAAACTGTGATACATTTTATATTTCAGGATTCACAGATGAATAGAAAGTTCAAAAGAACCTTTTGTTACATTATAATCTTTTGTTACATTATAAATGTCTTTACTGTCACTTTTGATACATTTAATGCATCCTTGATGAATAAAAGTGTTACTCTGTATCAGTCGATCTGCTCTAGCCTGATCTCAGTAACAGCGAAGCTCCATCTGTGATGTGAAGATGAATGAGGAGGCGGATGATATTACTGTAAGTGACACTAGTGACAATGTGTCACCAGCAGAGGTCTCCACACACACACACACACACACACACACACACACACAAACTTCTGATTCACTGCCTCCACTGAAGCTGTTCTATACTGAGATGAACAGACAAATATAGCTCACATTACAGTCTGTGCCACTGTTTGTTCTGCAAAACTATTAGTGTCTGTCTCAACTTTGGAAGCATTTTATGTTGTTGAAGGTCCATCAGATCTGATCGATTTTTCTATTACATTATAAATGTCTTTACTGTCACTTTTGATCGATTTAATGTGTTTTTGCTTAATAAAGCATTATTTTCTTTGACATTATTAAACAGCTAAACAGCATCTGCTCACGTGGAGGGCCAGTTCTGCTAATTCCACATAAATGAACCCACATTCACCTACAGCACGTAAACACACAGATGTGTCTGTGTGTGAGTGTGTGTGTGTGTGTGTGTGTGTGTGTGAGTGTGTGTGTGTGTGTGAGAGAGAGTGTGTGTGTGTGATGGTGAACCAGTCGAGCCTGTCAGAAGCAGTGCAGGAATGAGGTGTGTGTGGGTGACATGAGGTGAAGAAGCACAGCTGGATTTCAGTCATCAGGTTAGTATAGCTGCTTAGTTACTGCCCAACACACACACACACACACGGTCTGAAACGGTCAGGTTTTGAATACAGCATGAACTGGAATCTGCATTCATGCATCACATCTCTTCTGATAAACATGCGGCGCCTCATGAAGCCCAAACATGAGCAGAATCTGAAGAAGAGCTGAGTCACTGTGTGCTGGTAACCTGTGTGTGAATCACACTGATGTGCATGTGTGTGTAGGAGCAGAATGTCCAGTACAGAGGAGGAGGAAGTGTGTTTTCTGCCTCATCTCACACACACACACACACACACACACACACTCTCTCTTCAGTTATGAGTATGAGCGAGTGTGAAATGAATGTGATACAAGAACAAATGTGTGTGTTACTGTAAGATCACGTCTCAGCTGTTCATCTCACACACACAGATCTGAGAGGAACCCGTTACCCACAATACATCACTTACCGTACTTTACGGTCTCAGAATAACCCATTTGCATGACACCAATGAGACAGAGAAACATGCATTTGTCTGTTTGATCAGTGTGTTTTATTCTCTTCTATTTCATGTGCTTGTATTTGCAATTTATTATTGTTTTATTAACATTACTGGTAATTTATTAGATGTATAATGTAATGCAAAGCTTTTATCAGCAGGCAATATTTTAAGGGAATAGTTCACCCAAAAATGCTGAAAGAGAGAAGCTGACAATGTGTTCATCCTCAGTTCATCCCAGATTAGGATGAGTTTGTTTCTTCATCAGGTTTGGAGAAATGTGTCACTGCATCAGTGTCTCAGCAATGAATGCTCTGCAGTGAATGGGTGCCGTCAGAATGAGAGTCCAAACATCTGATAAAAACATCACAATAATCCACAAGTAATCCACAGCACTCCAGTCCATCAGTTAACATCTGGAGAAGACAAAAACTGAAACAAATCCATCATTAAGATGTTTTTAACTAAAATATTAGTCCATAATCCATAACAACAAAAACAGCTCTAAACAAATTTGTGGCTGGATTTTGATGTGAGAGACAACAGGAGGAAGCATTATTATGGATTATGGACTCAGATTTTAGTTAAAAGCGTCTTGCTGGATTTGTTTCAGCTTTTGTCTTCTCCAGATGTTAACAGATGGACTGGAGTGCTGTGGATTACTTGTGGATTATTGTGATGTTTTGGACTCTCATTCTGATAGCATTTTCAGCAGATTTCATTTTTTGGGTGAATAATTCCCTTTAAATGCAGTTTCTCATCTGAGATTTTCTGTCATCATTTACTCACCATCATGTTGTCCAAACATGTCTGACTTTCTCCTGTGGAACACAAAAGGTTAAAGGTTAATCTGGTTAGTGCTGGTATAGTTACTAAACAGGTACTCTTGCTGGTTAAGATAAGAAGTTACATAATCAGCACAAGTGCAGCAAGACATGAATAATATATGCCTGAAATGCATTATTTCCCTTTAATAAAGCTGATCAATGGTTTATTGATTACAGCTGGATCAATTTCTCTCTTTTGGCAGCAGAATCAGCGACTCATTCATGAAGGAGATAAAAGCGTGGTAATGGCCGCTTGCATTTGTGGACTCGAGGGAGGTCATCAGCATATTCAGAGTCCATTGATCTGGAAAAAGGTCAGAGGTCAAAGGTCAAAGTTCTCCATTCAGCCGGAGAGTGGAGCTCAGGGTCAATACAGCCTGATGGTGACTGAATGCATTTGAATGTGACCGTCACACCAGAGGTCAAGGGTCAGCCAGAGGTTGGGTCGACCATCTGAAGCCCTTTATAAAGCCTCATGTGTCATTATTATATGACAGGCATGACAGATCTGAGATCAGACCAGCAGAAAACACCAGACTGAATTATTATGAGACATGTTTAATGTGGATCGACTGAGATTAAATAAACCACAGCTGATGAAATGATTCTTTCACTAATTCATATCATGTCAGTGTGATAAAGCATCTATATCTGATCTAATTATATGAAAGAAAATATTTTGAGAAATGTCCCAGTATTGTTTTTGTCCATATAAAAATAGTCTCTTTTTGTCTATTGTCTGTAATTAGAGTAAATATAGGTCTGTCTGTTTATGTATGGCTGATTATCCAGATGTGGAATCTGAATGCTGTTTTAACATCACTAAAGACAATTTAGATTTATTTGTGGGAAAAAAAAATAGTGTTAGTGAATAAAGAAAAAAATACAGGTTTGAATGAAATGACAGAATGATCATTTTGTAGTGAACGGTGTCTTTAGACAGTGTCCAGAAGTGAAATCAATAGACTTGTGTATCTTTACCAGCAGATCTACACCAATAACCCATTAAACCATTTCAACTGTTCAGATAGTCCCGCCCCAGACTCACACGATTGGTCGAGTCAGTGATTGACAGGTCTGGGTTTGACTTCATGTCTTGTGAGTGTTTTGTCTCATTCAGTTCTCGTATCATCCTGTCATTAATCATCATTAATATCTTTATCAGAAACACCACGAGAAACAGCGAGCGAATCCAGAGTGAGTCTGGATCAGAATAACAGAAACCCATTTTTATTATATAGCTAATCTCAAGTACTTTATTCTTTTACTTTATCGCAAAAAAACTAAATTATCATCCAGATCTTTATATAATGTTGGATATGTATAGCAAATCTCAACTGTTTGTTTATATCATCATAAACGCAACTCTGTTATCATCTAGCTCTAAACTGATATATATGACTATAAGGCATGAAGATATTAAAATATTAGAACCATAAACACTATGATTTTCAGCTGTTCTCTCACACCTGCAGCTCCTTCTGACAGCTTGTGACTCTCGTCCTCATGTAGGTCAGATGAGTGTGTGTGTGTAAATTATATATATATATATATATATATATATATATATATATATATATATATATATATATATATATATATATATATATATATACACACACACATACATATATATATATATATATATATATATATATATATATATATACACACACACACACATATATATATATATATATATATATATATATATATATATATATATATATATATATATATATATATATACATACACACATACAGTCAGGTCCATAAATATTGGGACATCGACACAATTTTAACATTTTTGGCTCTATACACCACCACAATGGATTTCAAATGAAACGAACAAGATGTGCTTTAACTGCAGACTGTCAGCTTTAATTTGAGGGTATTTACATCCAAATCAGGTGAACGGTGTAGGAATTACAACAGTTTGCATATGTGCCTCCCACTTGTTAAGGGACCAAAAGTAATGGGACAGAATAATAATCATAAATCAAACTTTCACTTTTTAATACTTGGTTGCAAATCCTTCGCAGTCAATTACAGCCTGAAGTCTGGAATGCATAGACATCACCAGACGCTGGGTTTCATCCCTGGTGATGCTCTGCCAGGCCTCTACTGCAACCGTCTTCAGTTCCTGCTTGTTCTTGGGGCATTTTCCCTTCAGTTTTGTCTTCAGCAAGTGAAATGCATGCTCAATCGGATTCAGGTCAGGTGATTGACTTGGCCATTGCATAACAATCCACTTCTTTCCCTTCAAAAACTCTTTGGTTGTTTTTGCAGCATGCTTTGGGTCATTGTCCATCTGCACTGTGAAGCACCGTCCAATGAGTTCTGAAGCATTTGGCTGAATATGAGCAGATAATATTGCCCGAAACACTTCAGAATTCATCCTGCTGCTTTTGTCAGCAGTCACATCATCAATAAATACAAGAGAACCAGTTCCACTGGTAGCCATACATGCCCACCACCACCATGCTTCACTGATGAGGTGGTATGCTTAGGATCATGAGCAGTTCCTTTCCTTCTCCATACTCTTCTCTTCCCATCACTCTGGTACAAGTTGATCTTGGTCTCATCTGTCCATAGGATGTTGTTCCAGAACTGTGAAGTCGTTTGGCAAACTCTAATCTAGCCTTCCTGTTTTTGAGGCTCACCAATGGTTTACATCTTGTGGTGAACCCTCTGTATTCACTCTGGTGAAGTCTTCTCTTGATTGTTGACTTTGACACACATACACCTGCCTCCTGGAGAGTGTTCTTGATC
Source organism: Spinibarbus caldwelli (assembly GCA_039654775.1). Taxonomy (NCBI): domain Eukaryota; kingdom Metazoa; phylum Chordata; class Actinopteri; order Cypriniformes; family Cyprinidae; genus Spinibarbus; species Spinibarbus caldwelli. The sequence continues at coordinate 36,436,275 of CM077235.1, read as the reverse complement.
TGGCCAACTGTTGTGAAGGGTGTTTTCTTCACCAGGGAAAGAATTCTTCGGTCATCCACCACAGTTGTTTTCCGTGGTCTTCCGGGTCTTTTGGTGTTGCTGAGCTCAACGGTGCATTCCTTCTTTTTAAGAATGTTCCAAACAGTTGTTTTGGCCACGCCTAATGTTTTTGCTATCTCTCTGATGGGTTTGTTTTGTTTTTTCAGCCTAATGATGGCTTGCTTCACTGATAGTGACAGCTCTTGGATCTCATCTTGACAGTTGACAGCAACAGATTCCAAATGCAAATAGCACACTTGAAATGAACTCTGGACCTTTTATCTCCTCATTGTAATTGGGATAATGAGGGAATAACACACACCTGGCCATGGAACAGCTGAGAAGCCAATTGTCCCATTACATTTGGTCCCTTAACAAGTGGGAGGCACATATGCAAACTGTTGTAATTCCTACACCGTTCACCTGATTTGGATGTAAATACCCTCAAATTAAAGCTGACAGTCTGCAGTTAAAGCACATCTTGTTCGTTTCATTTGAAATCCATTGTGGTGGTGTATAGAGCCAAAAATGTTAGAATTGTGTCGATGTCCCAATATTTATGGACCTGACTGTACATACATACATATACACACACACACACACACATACATATACACACACACACACACACACACATACATATATACACACACACACACACATACATACATATATATATATATATATATATATATACACACACACACACATACACACTCACACAAACGTGAAACTAATAGTTAATTTTTTTTAATGCCGTGCTAAACAATTTTTCTTGAATTTGAATTACATGAAATTGCATGTAGAATAATAAGAGCAATAAGAGTTTAACATTGTTATTTACACTTTTTAACACTATTAACAACTTAAAATTTAAAAAACAATAATAATAATAAAAATTCCACAGTTAAAAATTAAATGCATGACAACAAAAACACCGGAATACAGAAGAACACAAACACTGGAAAGGGTCGGAATAATGTCAATGATTTATTGACTGTGTGTGATCATTTGAACTGGAAGGTAATTTTGATAATAATAATATTAATATCTATTCTGATTCATCAACACAGTTTCACTGATGATTGATAACCAACTCTAAACCCAGGATAGAGCGGCTGAGTGAATGTGGTCTGTTCTGTGTGGATGAGGCTCATTGTGTCAGAGACGCTGTAGAAGGACAGAGTTCCTGCACTGTGATCCACAAACACTCCTATTCTACTGATATCATCATCATCATCATCATCATACACTCCTATTCTACTGATGATAGGCTCTACAGGGAGAACAGTCTGTATGTTATTATGTCCAAATGAATATCTGGAGGGAGAGCAGAACAAACTCCAGGACTGATCATTAGATCCAAACACACACTCTTTACCCGCTCCCTTCCTGCTGATGCTCTTATATGACACTGATATTAACACACCTTTATCTCCACTCCACTGCAGCTCCCAGTAACAGCGTCCACACACACTCTCTCTACACAACACCTGATAATAATAATCAAATCTATCTGGATGATCAGGATACGACTGATCTGTGTCAGTGTAAGTAATCACTCTGTTTCTCTCAGACAGACGGAGGTGTTTATTCACTGTGTTCAGATCCAGAGTGAGCTGATGGGAATCTGACGGAGATAAAACACATCAGAATCAGGAATTATGAATCTGTTTGATCTTTTCATGTAGCTGAACTCTTCATGTTCAGTGTATCATCAGTGTCTCAGTACAGATGACCAGATATCTGTGCAAATCATCATTTACATCATCAATTATAAAACTCTTCTGTCACCTTCTGCAGAAGAACATGAACACATTCAGTGAGTTTTCTGCTTGTTTTCTTACTGACTTACATTGTAGGAAGTCGTTCCTGGTTCTGGGAACAATGTTGGTGAATGTGACTGTGGAAATCAACAGACATGAACAGTGTGATTCTCATGATCCTGCATCCATTCCTAAGACATTTCTAATATGATGTTCTCCATGATATGAGATGATGATGAATCTCCAGGACTTTACCTCTGTCTGAGATCTTCTTCAGCTCCTCTTTGCAGAAATCCTCCAGTTTGTCTCTCAGCTGATGAACAGATTCTCTCAGATCATCAAAAGAGACGAGAGAACTGAAGAGATCATCATTTACATCTGTAGATTCAGGAGGAGCTGAGAGAGACTGGAAACTCTACAGAAAACAGAAATCAAAACTCCACAATCATCTCCACACTTCTCCCAGTAACCTGCTCCAACATCAGATTTGTGCGGCTCTTGTTGACTTGACTGATCTTTAGTAACTCAATCCAGCACTTTCACAGCATCAGCTTCATTCTTCTCATATTCATTATATCACATTAGAGCTACAGATTCTAGTGTTTGACACTTACACTATATGTGAACTTTCTAGGAAATAGTTTGGATAATAAAACATCTGCTAAGAACATAAATGTCCATCTAACAGCTCAAGCACATCAATGGAGTCTCATTGTAGGGTTCAGTAGATTTGCTCAGGAAAAGCAGCTCGATTAGAGTGACCATAATTATTATAACTTTAAAGTGGTTAGAGACACTGAAACTTCACAAGGACCCTTAAGACACACTCAAGTTTGGTTTCAATGCACAGCCTCACTTCATGTTTGGGGTCTTCATGGTCAAACTCATCAATGTGTTACAGGCCAATAAAAATAAATTTTACCGGGTTTGAGGATCACCTGATCCAATTTTGATGAACACTATTCAGAATATGTATTATTGAGTTCACTGATTTCACCATGTAATAATTCAGAAGGAAAAACAAGATAAAAGGCTGAAATGTTAGTGAAGTTTTGAACTGTTGGTGGCGTTATTGGTGTTTGACAGCTAAATATATCTTCCAGAAGAAAGAGGTGAGAGAAATGATTTCTAAAAGATTTCCTGAGAGCTGAAAGCCATTAGTAAGTAGCATCTCTTTTAGAAGAAGATGATCAGATGAGAGTCTGACTGATGATTATATAATAAGACACTCATGAAATGTTTCTCTGTGAGTCTCGTGTCACAGCAGGATCTGCTCAAGTCCACTATGATCCTGTTCTTCTAGATGTGTGTTACCTGCAGGAACTGGATGTGATCCTGTGTGTGTGAAAGCTGCTCCAGCTCAGCGTCTCTCCTCCTCAGATCATTGATCATCTGCTCCAGTCGCTCCAGTCGTCCTTCAGCTCGACTCACTGCTTGCTTTTCCTGATCTCTGATCAGCCGTATCAGCTCAGAGCGGCTTCTCTCAATGGAGCGGATGAGCTCAGTAAAGATCCTCTCACTGTCCTCCACTGCTGTCTGTGCAGAGCGCTGTTAGGACACACAGTGATTCAGGCTTCAGTGAGTCTGAACTGAGACTGAAACAAACTTCTCTTCTTCTCCAGACTCACCTTATGAGACTCCACAGTCTCTCTCAGCTGCTGAAGATCTTTCTCTCTCTGCCGGATTCTCTGCTGGAGCGTCTTCTGCGTCTCCTTCAGCTGCTTCTGCAGGACAAACAGATGATAGTGAATCTCACAGAAAACTACTGGCTCTAAATCATCATGTGAACAGATGAATCCAGGAAAAGTGGAGCTGATAACTAATGACTGTAGGTTCAAACTCTAGAAGGGATGATTGGTACAATCATCTTATTATCATAAAGCATAAGGAATAATACACACTGCATGTGTAAGTATTATAAAAGTGAAACCGACATAAAAATAGAGCTTCACACTGACAGTGTTTCTGCTGTATAGCAGAGCTTGTATTTTGACTGACAGAAAGTGTATATTTTGTCAAAGACCTGGTGAATAGTTCACTCCATTAATTTATGTTGCTTAATCAAAGGCTATTTTATGAAAGTTTGTGTTGATGAAGCTTTACGGTGTATTTTCAACAAACAGTGAAACTCTTTTTGCAGCTGCTGTTCATTTCTGCTGTCGTATGCAGTGTGAATGCTGTAAGCTGTAAGCCTCACGTCACAGAAGGCAGTTAATTCTCAGCACATAGAGACTCCTTCACCTAGATATCACACTATAGAGACTGTGTCTGTTCCCCGTACTAGAAAATACAGAAAACGTCCAAACCAAAGTAATAGTAACAATTTAATTGATGTTCAACAAATAAAAAATGTTTACAATACAGAGAAACAACTGATAAAACTTGGCTTACTGAATATCAGGTCCCTTTCTACAAAAGCACTATTTGTAAATGATATGATCACTGACCATAAGCTAGATATGCTTTGTTTGACAGAAACATGGCTAAAACCAGATGAATACATTACTTTAAACGAGTCTACCCCCCAAGATTACTGCTATAAAAATGAGCCACGTCCAAAAGGTAAAGGGGGAGGTGTTGCTACAATTTATAGCAATATTCTCAGTATTTCTCAGAGGGCAGGCTTTAAGTATAACTCGTTTGAAGTTGTGGTGCTGCGTATAACATTATCTAGAGAAACACGTGTTAGTGATAAATCCCCTGTGATGTTTGTATTGGCTACTGTGTACAGGCCACCAGGGCACCACACAGACTTTATTAAAGAATTTTCTGATTTTCTATCTGAGTTAGTACTGGCTGCAGATAAAGTCTTAATTGTTGGTGATTTTAATATCCATGTCGATAATGAAAAAGATGCATTAGGATCAGCATTCATAGACATTCTGAACTCTATTGGGGTTAGACAACATGTTTCAGGACCTACTCATTGTCGAAATCATACTCTAGATTTAATACTGTCACATGGAATTGATGTTAGTGGTGTTGAAATTCTGCAGCAAAGCGATGATATCTCAGATCATTATCTAGTCTTGTGTAAACTCCATATAGCTAAAACTGTAAATTCTAGTGACATGGTGTTAGCTTTCACTGTTATGCTGATGATACTCAGCTCTATATTTCTTCACGGCCCAGTGAAACACACCAAATTGAGAAACTAACGGAATGCATAGTCGATATAAAAAACTGGATGACTAGTAACTTCTTACTGCTAAATTCTGAAAAAACAGAGGTGTTAATTATCGGACCTAAAAACCCCACATGTAATAACCTAGAACACTATCTAACACTTGACGGCTGCTCTGTCAATTCTTCTTCATCAGTTAGGAACCTAGGTGTGCTGTTTGATAGCAATCTTTCATTTGAAAGCCATGTTTCTAGTATCTGTAAAACTGCGTTTTTCCATCTCAAAAACATATCTAAATTGCGACCTATGCTCTCAACGTCAAATGCAGAAATGCTAATTCATGCGTTTATGACCTCAAGGTTAGACTATTGTAATGCTTTACTGGGTGGTTGTTCTGCACGCTTGATCAATAAACTACAGTTGGTCCAAAATTCAGCAGCTAGAGTCCTTACTAGAACCAGGAAGTATGACCATATTAGCCCGGTTCTGTCAACACTGCACTGGCTCCCTATCAAACATCGGATAGATTTTAAAATCTTGTTAATTACTTATAAAGCCCTGAATGGCTTAGCTCCTGAGTACTTGAGCGAGCTCTTATCACATTATAGTCCTCCACGTCCGCTGCGTTCTCAAAACTCTGGCCATTTGATAATACCTAGAATATCAAAATCGACTGCGGGCGGCAGATCCTTTTCCTATTTAGCGCCCAAACTCTGGAACAATCCACCTAACACTGTTCGGGAGGCAGACACACTCTGTCAGTTTAAATCTAGATTAAAGACACATTTCTTTAACCTGGCTTACACATAACACACTAATACACTTCTATTATTCAAATCCGTTAAAGGATTGTTAGGCTGCATTAATTAGATCAACCGGAACCGGGAACACTCCTCATAACACACGATGTACTCGTTACATCGTAAGAAGAATGGCATCTACGCTAATATTTGTCTGTTTCTTTATTATTCTGTTTCTCAGTCCGTGTCCGGATCAGATGGTGGATCGGCGCCGGGAGATGATGTCTGCGACCCTGATCGTCAGCGGAGGCCGGACACCTGGATGAGCCCCGGGGACATATCCCCAGTGAAGACCTCGACTTAAATACAATAGAACTTAAAATTAAACAAAATAACTATAATATAATAAAATACCTAACTACATAATACTATTATTGTTAGAAATTGCAACAATATAAAAATAGAAATATAATACATTTATACATTTAAAATTTAATTAAAACAATAAGTAAAAAAATAAATAATAATATCCTGGCCAGAGCAGAACTGGCCCCCGACTGAGCCTGGTTTCTCACAAGGTTTTTTTCTCCATTCTGTCACAGAGGGAGTTTTGGTTCCTTGCCGCTGTCGCCTCTGGCTTGCTCAGTTGGGGACACTTAATTTTTTACAATTAATGTCAATTTTATTTCATAGATACTATTTAAACTAAACTGAGCTAGACAATGACATCTGTGAATTCAATAATGAAATGCCTTTAACTGAAAATTGAGTGTTTAATCATATTATTATACATTACTGACACTCTATCCTCCAATTTGATACTGTTAAGTGCTTTGACAATCTGTATTGTTAAAAGTGCTATATAAATAAAGGTGACTTGACTTAAGCTGTTAATATGGGTGCCAATATAAACACATATGAAATGAACGTCAGCAATATTTCATGTATCTAGTTTTAAATACCTGTTTCTCTGTCCTCTGGTCTGCAGCTGGTACAATGTCATGGTTTTTATGTTCAATAATCGTTCACAGCACACATATACATTTCTGATCAGTGCGACAGAAAACCTCGAGGAGCTTCTCATGTTTCTGGCAGATCATCTCCTGCAGTCGTCCCGTGGCATCAGTCACTTTGTGTTGTTTTCCTGAGCGAAACTCCTCATGCCGCTCAGAATGAGTTTGACAGTAAGACTCCAGACACACCAGACAGGACTTGACGGCTTTGTATTTTCTTCCAGTACAGACGTCACACTGCACATCTCCAGCTCCAGCGTAACAGTCAGCAGAGAGTTTGGTCTTCTTCAGTTTCTCCACCACTTCAGCCAGCATGCTGTTTCTAGCTAAAGCAGGTCTTGGACTGAAGGTCTGTCTGCACTGAGGGCAGCTGTAGACTCTCTTCTGATCCTCCTGATCCCAGCAGCCTGTAATACAGCTCTTACAGTAACTGTGTCCACAGGGAATGGTCACAGGATCCTTCAGGAGATCCAGACACACTGGACACAATAACTCATTCTGAAAAACTCTGGCTCCTGCCATTTTACTGCTTAAATACAGAGACACAAACACACAACAGCTCAACTACACTTCAGTTTCTCTTTCCCTGAACTGAATGTGATTCCTGTTTCCTGGTTCTGTGTTTGAGTGACGTGTGTAAAACAGGTGTGTCTGTGAGTCTGTAAAGCAGGTAAAGAATGACATGCTCTCATGACAGCTTATGCTGCTGGGAGAATGGAGACTCCATTCCCAGGTGATCCAGCTGATCTGCATCTGTTCGCTTCCCAGGAATCCTCCACTGCCAGCTGTTTTTTGACCTGATGCTCCTCAAGACAAACCCTTCCTGGTGGATTCTCCAAAGGAAGGACCTTCTTTCTCAAGAATGGTTATCATATAGCACCTGCGTCCAGGTCAGTGTTAAATCTCCACGTGTGACTCCTGGATGGGGCAGTGAAGACTTAATTGTCATATGACAGGCAGTGATAGACACTTTCACTCAGACCAGAGTCTCCTCTACCAGACAGGCTTATGCACTGAAGTGGAGTCTGTTTGCTGAGTGGTGTTCTTCTCGTCAGTAAGACCCCTGAAGATCCCTGATCAGTTTTGTGCTTTCCTTTATGCAAGATAGGTTGGATTGGAGGCTGTCCCCCTCTACCTTGAAAGTGTTGCAGCCATTGCAGCACATCATGACACAGTGGACAGCAGGTCACTGGAGAAGCACGATCCAATCATCAGTTTCCATCAGGTTCCTCCAAGACTGTACCACATCCCCTCATGGAATCTCTCTGAGGTCCTTGTTGGGCTACAGAGCGCTCCCTTTGAGCTGCTTGAGTCAGTTGAGCTTAAGCTTCTGTCTTTTAAGTTCAAGTTCAAGTTCAAGTTCATTTTATTTGTATAGCACATTTACAACAGCCACCAGGCTGACCAAAGTGCCTTACAGAAAAAACAAGATTATAGCCTACCACATACACAGAAAATAGACCAGACAAAATTTTTTACAACCCGTTTAAAAATGAAAAATGGCCATATCACAGTAGTCAATACACTAAGGAAAACAAATACGTTTTTAGCAGAGACTTAAAAACAGACAGAGAAGGGGCCAGTCTAATCTCCAGAGGCAGGGCATTCCAAAGTCGAGGCCCTGCCGCTGCAAATGCACGTTCACCTCTACGCTGAAGCCTAACGTGAGGGACTACCAACAAAGCCTGGTCAGAGGATCGTAGGCTTCTGGACGGAGTGTAGAGATGAAGAAGTTCAGAGAGGTAGACAGGGGCTAGGTTGTGTAGGGATTTATATACAAAGAGGAGAATTTTAAAGTCTATTCTCTGACAAATGGGCAACCAGTGTAAGGATTTAAGAACTGGAGTGATGTGCTCATGTTTATGACGCTTTGAGAGAAGTCTGGCCGCAGCATTTTGGACAAGCTGAAGACGTGCAATTTGAGACTTAGATATACCGCAATATAAAGAATTGCAGTGATCTAGACGAGACGTAACAAAAGCGTTAACAGCCATTTCGAGAGTTTTAGGAGTGAGAAAATGTTTAATTTTGGACAGTAAGTGAAGCTGATAGAAACTGGATCCAATAACAGAAGAGATATGTTTATCAAATTTTAAATGCTGGTCAACAAGAACTCCTAGGTTCCGTACCCATGAAGATCTTAAAACGGATAAACTTTCTAACTCAGTGCTTAAACTCTGAGAGTTCTCATTGGGACCAAAAACAATTACCTCGGTCTTGTCTTCATTTAGGAAGAGGAAATTTTGGGCCAGCCATGATTTAATCTCCTCTAAACATTGCAGAAGAGAAGTAATTGCAGTAGAATTATTTCTTTTGAATGGTAGACAGATTTGCGTATCGTCTGCGTAGAAGTGAAAAGACATGCCATGTTTACGTAGAATAGAGCCCAGAGGTAGGATGTATAGAGAAAATAGAGAGGGGGCTAAAATAGAGCCTTGAGGAAGGCCACAGGTCAGAGGTGCAGAAGAAGTAGTAAAGTTACCCAGCTTCACTAAAAACTTTCTGTCAGATAGATATGACTGAAACCATTTCAGGACGTTAGCTTTTAGACCTACCCAAGACTCTAATCTGGATAACAGTGAGGAGTGGACTACAGTATCAAAAGCGGCTGATAAATCTAAAAGAATAAATCTGATAAAAAGCGGCTGATAAATCTAAAAGGAGAAGGCACATGGCTTCTCCTACCATTGCTACGCTGATGACACACAGCTCTATCTCTCTTTTCAACCAGATGATCCAACAGTAGCTGCACGGATCTCAGGCTGCCTGGCGGACATCTCGGCATGGATGAAAGAACATCACCTACAGCTCAACCTGGCAAAGACTGAGCTTCTTGTCTTCCCTGCTACTCCAACTCTACAGCATGACTTCACGATTCAGTTAGGTTCATCAACAATTGCCCCATCAACTTCGGTCAGAAATCTTGGTGTAATCTTTGATGACCAGCTGACCTTCAAAGAGCACATTGCAAAGACTGCTCGATCTTGCAGGTTTGCACTACACAACATCAGAAAGATCAGGCCCTTTCTGACAGAGCATGCTGCACAACTTCTTGTCCAGGCCCTTGTCATTTCTAGGCTGGACTACTGCAATGCTCTTCTGGCTGGACTTCCATCAAACACAATCAAACCTCTACAAATGATTCAGAATGCAGCGGCACGTCTGGTCTTCAATGAGCCCAAAAGAGCCCATGTTACACCTCTCTTTATCTCCTTGCACTGGCTACCAGTTGCAGCTCGGATCAAGTTCAAGACACTGATGCTTGCATATAGAACAACCACAGGCTCAGCACCCGCCTACTTCCACTCACTATTACGAATCTACACCCCCTCCAGAAGTCTGAGATCCGCTAGTGAGCGACGCCTCGTGGTACCATCACAGAGAGGCTCAAAATCACTCTCCAGAACATTCTCATTCACCATTCCTGGCTGGTGGAATGATCTTCCCACCCCTATCCGGAATGCTGGATCCTTACCAATCTTTAAGCAACAACTGAAAACTCATCTCTTTCAGCACTACTTGACTTCACCCTAAACTTTAAAAAAAAAAAAAAAACTCTCTCTTTATTTATTCCTTTCCTTTCTAGCTTGTACTTATTTGAACAATGCCTGAGACTTGTTGTTACGAGCACTTCCTCCGTCTGATTGCCTCTTCAAGACGAATCGCTTTATGTATTCCCCAATTGTAAGTCGCTTTGGATAAAAGCGTCTGCAAAATGACTAAATGTAAATGTAAATGTAATAAGAACCACCAAGTCTCCGGAATCGGTAGAGAGGTAAATATCATTTAACACTCTCAACAGGGCAGACTCAGTGCTGTGAGCAGACTTAAAACCAGATTGAAAAACCTCATAAATACAATTACTTGACAGAAAACTTTGAAGTTGATTCAGCACAATTTTCTCCAAAACCTTTGAAATGAAAGGCAGGACAGAAATTGGCCGAAAATTTTTTAGGACAGAGGAATCCAGTGAAGCCTTCTTGAGCCGAGGAGTGACTGTAGCGACTTTAAGATTGGCGGGAACAGAGCCAGTTTGGAGACACTTATTGATAAGAGACACCAAACCTGGCCCAATCGAATTGATAATTAATTTTAAAAATCTCGGGTGAATGATATCGCTAGAACAGAATGAAGGTTTAAGCTTGCCAAACACCTCCTTCAACTCCTGGAGATTGATAGGTTCAAAAGCATCGAAAGTGGCAGGGGCAGATGACATGACAGGAGAGACACTTAAAGTTAAAGTGGGGCAGATGCTAAGTCTTAAGTTAGTAATTTTGTCACTGAAATATCTCAAGAAGCTTTCACAGAGAGCAACAGAGGCAACAGGCAAAGTGTTAACAGAAGGATTTGTAACAGATTGAATAATTGAAAACAATCCCTTAGGTTTAGAGTGATTAGTTTCAATTAAATTAGAAAAATATGCAGCTTTCGCAAACTTATCTGCAGTCTGGTAAGATGAAAGAGAATCTCTGAGCATTTGAAGAGAGATATGCAGCCTGTCCTTTTTCCATTTTCGTTCTGCCTTTCTACAATTTTGTCTTAGGAGACGGGTGTCAGAGTTATGCCACAGCTCAGATTTTGGTTTGTGCTTGTCAGGCTTAAGGGGGGCAGTTGCATTAGCTACCTTAAGCCAGGCAGAATTCATAAGACTAAGATGTTGATCAGCATCCAAGTCAGATAATGATTGATCCAAGTGCAACTGTGAGCAACATTCAGCAAAGCATAAGTTGAAATTTGTGCTAAACTGAGGAGAGTATAGTCGAGACAGAGTTACAGGTGTAGTAGAAAACTGAGAGAGATCTGGAAGAGTCAGTGAAAATAATATGGGCTTATGGTCTGAGATCATAAAATCTGAGAGCACAATATCAGTCACATCAAGCCCATACGACAGTACAAGATCCAACATATGACCCTGAATATGAGTAGAGTCACTGATCCACTGAGATAGATTAAAAGCGTCAATAAGATTAAGAAAGTCATGTGATGGGGGTTTGACGGACAGCAGACATGGATATTAAAATCACCCAGCAATAGAAAGCGATCGTAATTAGTGGCAATATTGCCGATCAGTTCAGTGAAATGCTGTATAAAGTCCTTAGAAGAGTGCGGAGGACGGTAAAATACCCCTACACATACAGGACCATTCCAGTCTAATTGAAAAAACTGAGCTTCAAAACTGGAAAAAGCAGTTACAGGGACCAATGGACAGCGTGCAGAGAGAGTTTTTTTAAAAACTGTTGCTATCCCACCCCCGGGTCCACTCGGACGAGGAGAGTTAAAGAATGTGCAGTCAGTAGGGATCAGATCAGCAAAAGGAGTTAGATCACCGACCTTTGTCCTGGATTCTGTGATGAACATAAAATCCAAGTTGTGAGATGAGTAGAAGTCGTTTAATAAGAAGGTCTTATTCACCAAGGAGCGGGTGTTTAATAATGCCATCTTCGGTGAAGAAATAATAACAGGAGATGAAGACGCTCTTTTCAGTGAGCGCAGATTTCCGTGAGTTACTCCCCGTCGTCTAGAGCCGAGGCTGATTCGGTGGAGACCGGCACGAGAAACAGGACTCGGGTGCAGGGGGAGAACAGGACGAAGTCACCGGTAGGTCAACTCCAGCGGGCGCAAGGTAGCAGAGCCGCCGTAAAACCAGCCCGCAGATGAGCTTTCAGCTTCACGATGTAACCTCCGCGGTTGCCACGTTTCCTCCTTCGCTTTCTCCGCGGGATGTTGATACAATCCGGGATAACCATTCGGCACGACTCATTCGTATTGTCAAAGGAGCAGTCCACGATCGAAGCGTAAGAGTTCGTGAATGTGTCCACGACAGAGTTGCGGAGATCCAAGAGAGCTTGATGGTCGTAGATAAAAAGTGTGCAGCAGTTTAGAGACAGAGCAGACAACCAGACAAGCAAACACGAGAGCAGCAGACGGCTTGCCAAATACACAGGCGCCATCTTGCCAATATACAGTGGGCCATAATAATATTAAGACAGTGCTCCCGACCTTGCTCACTTCCATCAAGAGGCTGGTGGACCTGCAGGCATTTTAGGTCAACAAAACATGACTAGAATTTGGGTCAACATGATCTTAGGACCCCAGCCTGGATATGTGCCCAAAGTTCCCATCACTTCCTTTCAAAGGAGCAGGTGATGCACTTTCAAGCACTGCTCTTGGGGAGGCAGTACTGCCCCTGTACTGGGCTAGGTGCCCATACATGAGATACATGAGGTAATCCTGTATGCCTATTTTTCCATGGTATGGTTTCCCTGTTTGTAAACCTGTGTCTTTCCCTTTACAAAACTCCTTCTGTCCAACCCTGCGTTGGTAGTAGTCCCATCCCTACTCAGGTTGATCCTACACAGTGGTTCATTCCATACGTAGTACTGTCCTGTCAGTTAGTCCATATGCATATTTTCAATATCACCTCCCTGTGGGTAGGATCTGGATCTATAGCATTTCCAGTGTGAAGCTGTCATTATAAAGAAGTTTTTTTTTTCACCCGTTCATAATAAAAAGAAAACGGAATGCTAAATGATCTTCCCCATAATAAGGACTGTCCATTCGACCCCTCTGTTGGGAAGGTTATGCCTTGTGACTGTATCTGTCTAAATTATCATCCAGCTCTTTATATAAAGTTGGATATATAAGTATAACATATCTTAACTGTTTGATTGTTTATATTGTTGTCACAAATGTAACTGTATTATCATCCAGCTCTAATCATAAAAATCTCCCTATAAGGCATGAAAATACTAAAATATTATAAACATTAATGTCATGTTTTTTTTTTAGCTCCCACACACCTGCAGCTCCTTCCTGTGACAGTTTATGGCTCTTGTCCTCATGTAGGTCAGATGAGTGTGTGTGTGTGTGTGTGTGTGTGTGTGTGTGTATCACTAAACACACTGCACTACTCTTGTCATACACACACACACGCAAACTCACACACATACACAAATGTGAAACTATTAGTTAATTTTTTTATGTCATAGTAAACAATTTTCCTTACAATAAGCATTTTAAAAATGTGGGGTGACAAATAAAGTTCAAAAAGTTTCAGACTATTTTCCTTGAATGTCATGAAATCACATGCTGAATAATATGAGCTTTAAGAGTTTAAAATAGTCATTTACACTTTTTAACACTAATTATTAACAAGCTATAACTTAAAATTAAAAACAAATTTCACAGTTAACTATTAAATGTGTGTTTAACAATTAAACGCATGACAATAAAAACATTGGAATACAGAAGAACACAAATGCTGGGAAAGGTCGGAGCTACATATGGTAAATAATGACAATTATTTATTAACTGTGTGATCATCTGAATTGAAAAGTCATTTTTATAGTAATAATAATATTTAATCTGATTCATCAGCACAGTTTCACTGATGATCCAGGACAAACAAAAAATCCCAGATAGAGCGGCTGAGTGAATGTGGTCTGGACTGTGTGGATGAGGCTCATTGTGTCAGAGACGCTGTAGAAGGACAGAGTTCCTGCACTGTGATCCACAAACACTCCTATTCTACTGATATCATCATCATCATCATCATCATACACTCCTATTCTACTGATGATGGACTCTACAGGGAGATCAGTCCATATTTTATTGTATCCGAATGAATATCTGGAGGGAGAGCAGAACAAACTCCAGGACTGATCATTAGATCCAAACACACACTCTTTACCCGCTCCCTTCCTGCTGATGCTCTTATATGACACTGATATTAACACACCTTTATCTCCACTCCACTGCAGCTCCCAGTAACAGCGTCCACACACACTCTCTCTACACAACACCTGATAATAATAATCAAATCTATCTGGATGATCAGGATACGACTGATCTGTGTCAGTGTAAGTAATCACTCTGTTTCTCTCAGACAGACGGAGGAGTTTATTCACTGTGTTCAGATCCAGAGTGAACTGATGGGAATCTGACGGAGATAAAACACATCAGAATCAGGAATTATGAATCTGTTTGATCTTTTCATGTAGCTGAACTCTTCATGTTCAGTGTATCATCAGTGTCTCAGTACAGATGACCAGATATCTGTGCTAATCATCATTTACATCATCAGTTATAAAACTCTTCTTTCAGCTTCTACAGAAGAACATGAACACACTCAGTGAGTTTTTCTGCTTGTTTTCTTACTGACTTACATTGTAGGAAGTCGTTCCTGGTTCTGGGAACAATGTTGGTGAATGTGACTGTGGAAATCAACAGACATGAACAGTGTGATTCTCATGATCCTGCATCCATTCCTAAGACATTTCTAATATGATGTTCTCCATGATATGAGATGATGATGAATCTCCAGGACTTTACCTCTGTCTGAGATCTTCTTCAGCTCCTCTTTGCAGAAATCCTCCAGTTTGTCTCTCAGCTGATGAACAGATTCACTCAGATCATCAAAAGAGACGAGAGAACTGAAGAGATCATCATTTACATCTGTAGATTCAGGAGGAGCTGAGAGAGACTGGAAACTCTACAGAAAACAGAAATCAAAACTCCACAATCATCTCCACACTTCTCCCAGTAACCTGCTCCAACATCAGATTTGTGCGGCTCTTGTTGACTTGACTGATCTTTAGTAACTCAATCCAGCACTTTCACAGCATCAGCTTCATTCTTCTCATATTCATTATATCACATTAGAGCTACAGATTCTAGTGTTTGACACTTACACTATATGTGAACTTTCTAGGAAATAGTTTGGATAATAAAACATCTGCTAAGAACATAAATGTCCATCTAACAGCTCAAGCACATCAATGGAGTCTCATTGTAGGGTTCAGTAGATTTGCTCAGGAAAAGCAGCTCGATTAGAGTGACCATAATTATTATAACTTTAAAGTGGTTAGAGACACTGAAACTTCACAAGGACCCTTAAGACACACTCAAGTTTGGTTTCAATGCACAGCCTCACTTCATGTTTGGGGTCTTCATGGTCAAACTCATCAATGTGTTACAGGCCAATAAAAATAAATTTTACCGGGTTTGAGGATCACCTGATCCAATTTTGATGAACACTATTCAGAATATGTATTATTGAGTTCACTGATTTCACCATGTAATAATTCAGAAGGAAAAACAAGATAAAAGGCTGAAATGTTAGTGAAGTTTTGAACTGTTGGTGGCGTTATTGGTGTTTGACAGCTAAATATATCTTCCAGAAGAAAGAGGTGAGAGAAATGATTTCTAAAAGATTTCCTGAGAGCTGAAAGCCATTAGTAAGTAGCATCTCTTTTAGAAGAAGATGATCAGATGAGAGTCTGACTGATGATTATATAATAAGACACTCATGAAATGTTTCTCTGTGAGTCTCGTGTCACAGCAGGATCTGCTCAAGTCCACTATGATCCTGTTCTTCTAGATGTGTGTTACCTGCAGGAACTGGATGTGATCCTGTGTGTGTGAAAGCTGCTCCAGCTCAGCGTCTCTCCTCCTCAGATCATTGATCATCTGCTCCAGTCGCTCCAGTCGTCCTTCAGCTCGACTCACTGCTTGCTTTTCCTGATCTCTGATCAGCCGTATCAGCTCAGAGCGGCTTCTCTCAATGGAGCGGATGAGCTCAGTAAAGATCCTCTCACTGTCCTCCACTGCTGTCTGTGCAGAGCGCTGTTAGGACACACAGTGATTCAGGCTTCAGTGAGTCTGAACTGAGACTGAAACAAACTTCTCTTCTTCTCCAGACTCACCTTATGAGACTCCACAGCCTCTCTCAGCTGCTGAAGATCTTTCTCTCTCTGCTGGATTCTCTGCTGGAGCGTCTTCTGCGTCTCCTTCAGCTGCTTCTGCAGGACAAACAGATGATAGTGAATCTCACAGAAAACTACTGTCTCTAAATCATCAGGTGAACAGATGAATCCAGGAAAAGTGGAGCTGATAACTAATGACTGTAGGTTCAAACTCCAGAAGGGATGATTATTATCATTAAGCTTCACACTGACAGTGTTTCTGTGTTCTGTGTAATTCAGCTGTGGCTCTAAACAGAAAATAAAAAAGACTATTGGATCACTGCACTTAACTCGATTCATTTTAAATACCTGTTTCTCTGTCCTCTGGTCTGCAGCTGGTACAATGTCATGGTTTTTATGTTCAGTAATCGTACACAGCACACATATACATTTCTGATCAGTGCGACAGAAAACCTCAAGAAGCTTCTCATGTTTCTGGCAGATCATCTCCTGCAGTCGTCCCGTGGCATCAGTCACTTTGTGTCGTTTTCCTGAGCGAAACTCCTCATGCCGCTCAAAATGAGTTTGACAGTAAGACTCCAGACACACCAGACAGGACTTGACGGCTTTGTATTTTCTTCCAGTACAGACGTCACACTGCACATCTCCAGCATCACAGTCAGCAGAGAGTTTGGTCTTCTTCAGTTTCTCCACCACTTCAGCCAGCATGCTGTTTCTAGCTAAAGCAGGTCTTGGACTGAAGGTCTGTCTGCACTGAGGGCAGCTGTAGACTCTCTTCTGATCCTCCTGATCCCAGCAGCCTGTAATACAGCTCTTACAGTAACTGTGTCCACAGGGAATGGTCACAGGATCCTTCAGGAGATCCAGACACACTGCACACAAGAACTCATTCTGATCCACTGCAATTCTGGCTCCTGCCATTTTAATGCATGAATGCAGAGATACAAACACACAACAGCTCAACTACACTTCAGTTTCTCTTTCCCTGCACTGATGAGTTTAAATACTTTCCTGATTCTGTGTTTGAGTGATGTGTAAAACAGGTTTGTCTGTAATTCTATAAAGCAGTTATAGAATTTTCCTCTTTCCTGCTCTTGTAGAGCCACATTCCTGCTGAGTTTTGACACACCTGTTTTTAAAGTAAATACATTTACAGTAAATGTAAGGTGCATTTATTTTGAGATAAAAATAATGTAGCCAGTAGTAACTGTAGCAGAATTAATATTACCATAAACTAATCTTTTTGTCCAGCGAACATTCAGTGTAATTTCATATCAACTGATATGAAATGATATTTTTGTGGCCGTAGAAAATAACTTCCTTACAGTACTAGTGCATTAGAGCATGCAACTGACTGGACAGTTAAAGGGTCATTATCCACAAGCAGTGACAGAATCAGAAACTCACGTTTTTATGCACAAAAGTTTTATTAACTAAATACTGTACAGACAACTAGTCTAAACATGCAAACATACAATCACATACCTGTATACATAGGAGGAAGGGCAAAGGAGCCTGAATGAATGAATGAATGAATGAATGAATGAATGAAACCATTAGAGAAAGAGAGAATGAAGCTATGAAAAGGAGTCAGTTAAAGGTGCACTAAGCAAATATTGCCAAACGATGTTGATATTTGAAAGCACTAAAACAAACATGCCCATACCCCAACAGGAACTCGCCCCTATTTTGATATCTCTGTCCCACACATACAGTACATACACAACCCTGGCAACAATGATGGCAGAAGCTGCTTTGCTGCCGGCCGAGGGTATAATGTCATCAGTAAGTGAAAGCAATGTGTGTTACTATGATAATTCAGGTCGAATGTGTTTGGTAGTAGTGTGTGTTTTAAAGCTTAAATGGTTTAGCTCCATTTTAGCTGCATTTCAAATATCATTGCTTAGATTTTAATGTGGGTCCTACCTCTTGCCTGATTTTAACCCTTTTTTAATGTTTTGTTCCTCCGATATTTAGACATCCACACTCCCTCTCACAGGCAGTGACAGACACTATCACTCAGACCAGAGCCCCTTTTACTAGGCACGCTTATGAATGGAAGTTTTACATCATGACGCAGTGCACAGCAGGTCTCTGGAGAAGCATGATCTGATCATCAGGTTCCTGAGAGGTGCTAGGAGGTTAAACCCTCCAAGACCCCACCTCTGAAGTCCTTGCTGGGCTACAGAGAGCTCCCTTTGAACCGCTTGAGTCAGTTGAGCTTAAAGGATAAGTTCACTTCCAGAATAAAAATTTCCTGATAATTTACTCACCCCCATGTCATCCAAGATGTTCATGTCTTTCTTTCTTCAGTCGCAATGAAATTAAGTTTTTGAGTTACGTTTTTTGTAAAGGGCATTTGACATTTTTTCATGTTTGCTTTGTAAACACTGGGTTGGTGTATCTGCCTACATCACGTGACCTTTCCAACATCACTTAATAAAGATGTGCATGTGCATCGCAGAGCTAGAGCAAGCCGAGCATTTGTGGTTAAAAAGTGTATAAAATGTTTGTTTTTTTTTGTTTTTTTTTTCCAGAAAATGACAGATCTTTTCGCTAGATACGACCCTTATTCCTCGGCTGGGATTGAGTAGAGCTCTTTGAAACTGCATTGAATGGCATTTTGACGTCCAAATCGTTGGCCAACATTGAAGTCCACTATATGGAGAAAAATCCTGGAATGTTTTCCTCAAAAAACTTAATTTCTTTGCGACTGAAGAAAGAAAGACATGAACATCTTGGATGACATTAGGGTGAGTTAATTATCAGGAAATTTTTATTTTGGAAGTGAACTTGTCCTTTCAGATTCTGTCTTTTAAGGCAGCGCTCTTGGCCTTGCTCACTTCCATCAAGAAGTTGGGGGACCTGCAGGCATATTTAGTCAATGAAACATGACTAAAACTCAGACCGATTGACTTTTACGTGATTCTGAGACCCCAGCCTGGATATGTGCCCAAAGTTTCAATCACTTCCTTCCAGGACCAGGTGATGATCTTGCAAGCACTGCCCTCAGGGGAGACAGACCCAGTGCTTGAGAGATGTTTTTACAGTCTCTGAGTTGAGCTAGTTTCCTCCGGTGTGTTGGGTACAAACAGGTGATAAGCAGGAGGAGCAGGAGAGAAATTCAAGCACTTTTCAATGACTTGCAAGTATTTCACACAAATATTTCCAGCACTTTAAAGCTCTAAAAATGATCCAATTTAAATGTTGTTTTTAATGGGATCACCAAAATATACTTTGTGGTAAACAAACACCTATTTAAAATAATAATAAAAAAACAAAACAAACAAACAAACAAAAAAAATACATTAAATGACCACTATAACCAGTAGATGGCAGCAGAGGAACACTTACTATTAGTCATTCATTTCCACTTTTTTGCTTTATATTTTGATATTTTAAAATTACTATTTTAAAACAGAAAAAATAACATCTAACAACCTTCCTCATATTAGGTACTGTCAATTCTACCCCTCTAAATAAAAGGTGTGAAAGATTATCCTGCTTACATGGGGATGGGAAGGTTATGACTTGTGCCTGCATCTGTCTACACACGCTTCCAGTTGCACCTGCATCGCCAAATCTTGTGACACAGTTCAGTTGGTTGTAGTGCTTTCCATAGGGACCCCATACGTCAGTATCGACATAATGTTGAACGTGACTGACTGAAAGAAAGGATCTTGGTTACATAAGTAACCCTCGTTTCTGAAGGAGGCAACAAAGACATTACGTCTCTCCTGCCACAACCACTGAACTACCCACTGAATGACTGGGACATGTTCTTGGCTCCTCAGCATAAAACACTGCTGTCTTATATGGCCGTATGTACAGGTGAGTCGCCAATGTTCATTAGCCATTTCTTGTACTACTCCGAGGTGATTGGGCTTCCAACTGAGACCCCATACATCAGTATTGACGTAACATTTTCAAGTTCAAGTTCAAGTTGAGCTTTATTGTCATTCTGCTGCATGTGTGGACATATAGTGGAATGAAATGTCGTGTCTCGCAGGACCACGGTGCTACATACTAGTTAAGCATAAGATAAACATACAACAATGCAAATATAGGAAAAACAACAGAGCTATATAACAGTTTAACCATCTGACTATACATATACTATAAATACTGTAACTACTATACCTAGTTGCCTACACATACACAAACTGAGACTGTACAAGAACTTTACATAAATACTGTACATGAAATTGTGCTAAAGAGATATTTGTGCATGAAAATGTGCAGAAAAATATATATTTTGTACATTAAATTGTTCAGAAGAGAGGTTTTGTGGGAAGCAGCGCATAGTGCAAAAAGATTTAGTAGTGCAATGCTCAAGTAAAACATTATTTTGTAGTGCAAAGTAAACATATCTTATTGAGTCTTTGTGGCAGGGAGTGTTTGTAGAAAGTGGAGGCGCTGTTGTCCCTTCTTGTTGAGTGACGTGACGTTGGTGGTCCAGGTGAGATCCTCTGTGATGTGCACTCCCAGGAATTTAGCACCACACCATTCAGCCAGCTGTGCCACTTCCTCTCTGTAGTGCGTTTCATCGTTGTTGCTGATGAGGCCTACCACAGTTGTGTCATCAGCGAACTTGATGATGTGGTTGGAGCTGGACTTGGCAGTGCAGTCGTGGGTCAGCAGCGTGAAGAGCAGCGGGCTGAGCACACAGCCTTGTGGGGCACCTGTGCTCAGTGTGGTAGTGCTGGAGGTGTTGCGGCCGACACGGACTGACTGAGGTCTTGCAGTTAAAAAGTCCAGGATCCAATTACAGAGGGAGGTGTTAAGGCCCAGCAGGTTTAGTTTGTGGATGAACTGTTGTGGGATTATTGTGTTGAATGCTGAGCTGAAGTCAATGAACAGCATTCTTACACAGGAGTCTTTCTGTTCCAGGTGAGTAAGAGCTAGGTGGAGAGTGGTGGATATTGCATCGTCCGTGGAACGGTTTGGACGGTATGCAGACTGGAATGGGTCCAGCGTGTTTGATGCATGACTAACCTCTCAAAGCACTTCATCATGATTGGGGTCAGTGCTATGGGACGATAGTCATTCAGACAGGACACAGGTGACTTCTTTGGTACTGGGATTATGGAGGTGGATTTGAGACACATGGGGATGACTGCCTGGCTCAGCGAGATGTTGAAGATGTCTGTTAGGACATCCGTCAGCTGTGCAGCACAGTCTCTCAGTACACGTCCAGGTATGTTGTTGGGGCCCTGTTCACATCCCTGGTATGAACATCCCTGTTCCCTCCTAACAAGGGTTACATACATAACCAAGACATTTCTATTCCCTTACCCTACCTCTAAAACTACCCCTCACACATTTTTTGAAAAAAAAAAGAAAAAAAAAAGTCCATTCTGTATGATTTATGATCATTCTGTATGATGGTTTCCTCACAGGGACCAAAAAAGGTCCCCATAAGAACTGTTCCCTCTAAGCTGCACACGTGCGCATGCGCAAAAATGAGATGGGAAAGCAATTTGATGTAGTTGTTGTAGAAATCGAATACTATTAATGTTAATGGTTGCAGATGAAATAGCTCAACACGAGAGCAAATGCTAACGTAATGTAATGTGAAATAAAATGTCATCATGCTTTTAAGAAGATCGGTTTGATTAAGTGGTGGAAAGAGCGGATGATGGGCACAGAACGGTAACAAAACTCATTTACAGTCATTTACAGTCACACACAGATGTATTGTGCAAACTGTATTTCATAGGGATGTTTAATTAACTATATAAGAATTCACGTTCACATTTTTTGAAAATATTTAGCTTACAGATCTGTTTAAATGCTATGCTATGCTATGCTATGCTATGCTTTGCTTTTGCAGTCGTGGCTTAATGGATAGAGAGTAGGGCTTGTAACCCGAAGGTCGTGGGTTCGAGTCTCAGGTCTGGCAGGGATTGTAGGTGGGGGGAGTGAATAACCAGCACTCTCTCCACCTTCAATACCACGACTGCGGGCTCCGCAGCATTGGCTGCCCACTGCTCCAGGTGTGTGTTTACAGTGTGTGTGTGTGTGTGTGTGTGTGTGCACTTGGATGGGTTAAATGCAGAGCACAAATTCCGAGTATGGGTCACCATACTTGGCCACACATCACTTCCCTATATTCTATTCTATTCTATTCTATTCTATTAGGCCTATATGTGGGGTGACAAATGAAGTTCAAAAAGTACAAGACTATTTTACTTGTCATGTCATGAAATCACATGTTGAATAATATGAACTTTAAGAGTTTAAAATGGTCATTTACACATTTTACCACTAATTATTAACGATGTGACTTAAAGGTAAAAAGAAAAAAAAATCAATTAAAAGCATAACAACAAAAACACCAGAATACAGAAGAACACAAATGCTTGGAAGGGCCGGACCTACAAAATAATTAAATTATTTATTGACTGTGTGATCATTTGAATTGAAAGGTCATTTTGATAACAATAATACCTAATCTGCTTAATCAGCACAGTTTAACTGATGATCCATAACCAAACCCAAACCCAGGATAGAGCGGCTGAGTGAATGCGGTCTGGACTGTGTGGATGAGGATCATTGTGTCAGTGTATTTATCAACAGCACTGGGACAATGTGTCTAAGGTCAAAGATCATGGGATAAGAGTTACGCCCCTGAATTCGGCTCTGGCTTTTTCAAGTGTGATGAATAACAGAGAGCTGCTGGACAGGGGTCGGGTCACTTATGTCTAAATCATACACACACACACGTTCACGCAACACACAAACACTGCAAAAATATAGAAATTTCCTTAAAACAAGATCAATTCACTTAAAGCAAAAAAAGACATCAGGTTCATCTGTTCTGTAAACAAAAGAAAAATAAACAAATAAATAAATATGTGAAAAGAAATGCAAATGTAAATGTTTTTATGGTACAATTTTGTAAACATTATTAAAGACCAGAAAACTTAAACTTTTATTATTATTAATGTTACTGTAAGAAATTGTTCATAACTTTGAGAGAACCTTGACAGAATGTTCCCTGTTTGCTGAGATATAGTATGTGACCAAAAAGTAAAGTAATAATTCTCAGTACTGAACAAATATTTCAATTACTGAAGGATGTTTGGACACGAAATGATGAAATGACGAACACTTCTGCAGTTTATACAGGCCATCACTGATTTACGTGTGTGTGTGTGAGAAAACCTCTCACGTGACGCCAGCAGGCAGTCAGATAGACAGGATGTGATGCGTCACATGGACGCTGCTTCCTCTTTCCTCTCCACTTCCTCTTCTCTATCAGCTCACAGGACGTTGGGTAAGAGCGAGGCCTGCGCTGCTTCCTGTCACACACAGACACACACGGTCATTTCCTGTTTGGTGACGCCAGCAGCGTTCACTTCCTCTGAAGACCAGCAGCACTTCAGGTTACAGCAGCTTCCCTGTTCATTAACACCAGAATTCATCAATTCATAAAACAACATAGAATAATTTAAACACAACAAACTGATTAGAATGTTAGCTTGTTTCCACAACAGATTAAAAAAAAAAAAACTCACAATTCTGACTTCTTTTGCAATTGCAAATGTTAATTTTTTAATGTTAAAGAAAATATTCATGCACTTTGTACTGTACATACACTTTCAGTAAGTATTTACTTTCAGAATCTGAGAGAAACGTTATAAGTATTTCACAGGTCATGTTTTTTCATTAATATTTTGAATGAGTTTTTATATTTATATTTTCAATTTTAATTTAAATTTTAGTTAAAATATTAGTAATTTAGTTTTTTTCTCCCATTTTCAGTGGTATATACATACACACACACACACATACTAATTATATATATATATCAGCAGTTGAGCAATGATCAGCCAATCACAGGCCTGCAGGCTGATGATGATGGAGGTCAAAGGCTCATCAATACTAATATCAGACGTGATGTGAGAGTTATTGATCGCTGAAGAATAAATATCTGCTCATTACTGGAGGGTCAGAAGACAGCAGCATAATGAAACTTCAGCATTTATTACAAACCCGCATCAGACGTCAGTATAGATCCACACTCAGAGCTTCATCCTCACAGCCTTCAGTATTATAATCAATGAGTCTGTGTCTGTTATCAATCACATTCATGTTCACACACACGAACAGAAACACTGTCGCTCATAGAGCTCTAATCAGATCAACAGTCTGTTTTTCACAGAAAGCATCAAAAGACTCTTATGATGCTGTTTGTGTGGTTTTTAAAGCTTCAGTCCTCATTCACTGTGACTGAAAAAGCACAATTCCTCAAAATATCTGCTTTTGTGATGCGCTGCAAAAATACTTCCTCAGTATTTTTGTCTTGTTTTCCAATACAAACATCTAAAGATTTATAAATCAAGATACATTTATATTACTTATATTGATAAAAACAAAAAAATAGACACACACACACACACACACACAGACATACAGTGCTGCTTGAAAGTTTGTGAACCCTTTACAATTTTTTATATTTCTGAATACATATGACCCAAAACATAATTAGATTTTCACACAAGTCTTGAAAGTAGACAAAGAGAACCCAATCCAGTGAATGAGACAATAATATTTTCCTTGTCATTTTTTATTGAGAAAAATGATCCATCATTACATTGTAGTGCATTGCAAAACTATGTGAATCTCTATGATTATCTGTTAATTTGAAGGTGAAATTAGAGTCCAACCGTTCAGAGGTGTTTTCATTCAGTGGAATGACTATCAGGTGTCATTGCCTGCCCTGTTTTATTTAGAGAACAGGGATCTATCAAAGTCTGATCATGTTTGTGGAAGTGAATCATGGCACGAACAAAGGAGATCTCTGAGGACCTCAGAAAAAGAGTTGGCTGGAAAAGGTTACAAAACCATCACTAAAGAGTTTGGACTCCACAAATCCACAGTCAGACAGATTGTATACAAAAGGATGAAATTCAAGACCACTGTTACCCTCCCCAGAAGTGGTTTACCAACAAAGATCACTCCAAAAGCAAGACGTCTAATAGTCTGCAAGGTTGCAAAGGACCCCAGGGTAACTTCTAAGCAGCTAAAGCCTTTCTCACATTGGTTAATGTTAATGTTCATGAGTACACCATCAGGAGAACACTGAACATCCACAATGTGCATAGCAGAGTGACAAGAAGAAAGCCACTGCTCTCCAAAAAGAACATTGCCATCTGCAGTTTGCTAAAGATCACGTGAACCATTGAACCATGTGAACTATTGGAGAAATGTTTTGTGGACAAATGACACCAAAATAGAACTCTTTGGTTTAAATGAGAAGTGTTACGTTTGGAGAAAGGAAAACACTGCATTCCAGCATAAGAAACTTATCCCATCTATGAAACATAGAGGTTTTGCTGCATCTGTGCCAGGACAGCTTGCCATCATTGATGGAACAATGAATTCTGAATTATACCAGCAAATTCTAAAGGAAAATTTCAGGACATCTGTCCAAGAACTGAGGCTCAAGAGAAAGGGGGCCATGCAGCAAGACAACGGCCCCAAGCATACAAGTTGTTTTTACCAAAGAATGGTTAAAGAAGAGCTAAGTTAATGTTTTGGAATGGCCGAATCAAAGTCCAGACCTTAATCCAATTGAAATGTTGTGGAAGGAGCTGAAGCGAGCAGTTCATAGGAGGAAACCCACCAACATCACAGAGTTGAAGTGGTTCTGTACTGAGGAATGGGCTGAAAATCCAACAAGATGATGTGCAGGACTGATCAGCAGTTACAAGAAACTTTACCTGCAGTTATTGCTGCAAAATGGGGTCACACCAGATACTGAAAGCAAAGACTCACATACTTTTGCAACGAACAGATAGGTAACAATGTATCATATTTCTCAATAAATAAATGAAGAAGAAAATATTTTTGTCTCATTTGTTTGATTGGGTTCTCTTTGTCTACTTTCAGGACTTGTGTGAAAATCTGATGATGTTTTGGGTCATATTTATGCAGACATATATAAAATTGTAAAAGGTTCACAAACTTTCAAGCAGCACTGTATATATATATATATATATATATATATATACACACACACACACACACACAGGGAAGGAATGCTAGGAAGGAATACTTCGTTTCCTACCTATTTCTATTCTGTATTTTATTTGTGGTTTAAATTTTTGATTGCACTTACTGGTAATTATAATAATTGCCCCTCAGCTAAGAAGGAGCCTGTGTCTTTTGCATTGCTCCTTTCATGCACTTAAATGCGAAGTGTTCATTTCGATTTGAGCTATTTGCCGTGCTATAGGCTATTGGCTGTGCTAATTAGAAGGCGGCCACAGCTGTTTTCACTGTAGTCTCTCAGACTGTGTATTTATTTGACGTGTGAGCGCTGACGCTTGCGTTCAGCCCTCATCTTCAGCTTCCTCATGTGAAGACCGACGAGGGTAAAGACCTGCGACTTTTTTCTGCGTGACTTTAACTGAGCAACGACACCGGCAACGCACTTAAGTATCATTTTTATCTTCCCTTCACACACACTCCTTTTCTGTCCCCTTTCTTTCCACCTCTATCATGTGTTTCCAAACTATTCCGGTTGTCTTTCAACCACGCTCTACCATCACGCGCAGACGGCAACATAATCCTGCTAACCTGCTTCCTATCTCTACAACTTCTACTACACCTCTTTCTTTCTCTGTGGGTCTCTGGAACTGTCAGTCAGCTGTCAACAAAGCTGACTTAATTTCTGCTTTTTCTTTACAATCCACACTCAGCATCTTGGGCTTGACTGAGACCTGGATTCGTCCAGAAGACTCAGCAACCCCAGCTGCTCTCTCTAACAATTTCTCTTTCTCTCACACCCCACGTCAAGTTGGCCGGGGTGGGGGCACTGGTCTGCTCATTTCAAACAATTGGAAATCCTCAACCCACTCTCCCCTATGCAATTACAACTCATGCGATTACTGTAACCGCTCCTATAAAAGTCCAGATTGTGGTAATTTACCGTCCCCCTGGCCAAATTCTAGGCACCTTCCTAGAGGATCTGGACGGGCTGCTGTCCTCTTTCGCGGAGGATGGCACTCCACTCTTAGTCTTTGGTGACTTCAGCGTCCATCTAGACAAGCCTTATGCTATAGACTTCCATTCACTCCTTGCTTCATTTGATCTCAAACGCCTTACCACTACAAGCACACACAAATCAGGCAACCAACTTGATTTAATTTACACACGCAATTGTACTGCAGACAACATTTTGGTACAACCACTACATATCTCCAACCATTTCTTCATTACATTTCAACTACATTTTGCTACCTGTGTGCCACCAACCCCTATACCAGTTACTTTTAGACGAAACCTACACTCCCTTTCTCCCTCCCATCTTTCCTCTGTAGTATCCTCCTCTCTTCCCTCACCTACCCACTTCTCATCTCTGGATGTGAATGCAGCTACTGACACTTTGTGCTCTACTTTAAACTCGTCTAGACGACATTTGTCCTCTCTCCTCCAGGCCAGCACGGGCTGCCTCTTCTAACCCCTGGTTATGTGATGTTCTTTGTGAGCATTAGGCCAAACTCAGGGCAGCAGAAACTACAGACCTGTCTCTCTCCTTCCATTCATAGCTAAAACACTTGAACGAATTGTTTTCAACCAGGCATCATTGTTTCTTTCACAGAACAACAAACTGGATGCTAAACAGTCAGGTTTCAGGAGTGGCCATTCAACTGAGACTGCGCTACTGTTAGTCACTGAAGCCTTGCGGATTGCAAAAGCTGATTCCAAATCATCAGTTCTGATTCTGCTGGATTTATCTGCTGCTTTTGACACTGTCAATCATCAGATCCTGCTATCTACCCTCTCATCACTGGGATTCCACTTTGCTGGTTTGAATCCTATCTCACTGGTAGGTCTTTCAGGGTGGCCTGGGGAGGGGAGGTATCCAAAGCACATCAACTGGTCACTGGGGTTCCTCAGGGATCGGTTCTTGGACCCCTCCTCTTCTCCACATACACGACATCACTGAGTCCCATCATACAGGCACATGGCTTCTCCTACCATTGCTACGCTGATGACACACAGCTCTATCTCTCTTTTCAACCAGATGATCCAACAGTAGCTGCACGGATCTCAGGCTGCCTGGCGGACATCTCGGCATGGATGAAAGAACATCACCTACAGCTCAACCTGGCAAAGACTGAGCTTCTTGTCTTCCCTGCTACTCCAACTCTACAGCATGATTTCTCCATCCAGCTAGGTTCTTCTACAATTACCCCATCAACTTCGGTCAGAAATCTTGTTGTAATCTTTGATGACCAGCTGACCTTCAAAGAGCACATTGCAAAGACTGCTCAATCTTGCAGGTTTGCACTACACAACATCAGAAAGATCAGGCCCTTTCTGACAGAGCATGCTGCACAACTTCTTGTCCAGGCCCTTGTCATTTCTAGGCTGGACTACTGCAATGCTCTTCTGGCTGGACTTCCATCAAACACAATCAAACCTCTACAAATGATTCAGAATGCAGCGGCACGTCTGGTCTTCAATGAGCCCAAAAGAGCCCATGTTACACCTCTCTTTATCTCCTTGCACTGGCTACCAGTTGCAGCTCGGATCAAGTTCAAGACACTGATGCTTGCATATAGAACAACCACAGGCTCAGCACCTGCCTACTTCCACTCACTATTACGAATCTACACCCCCTCCAGAAGTCTGAGATCTGCTAGTGAGCGACGCCTCGTGGTACCATCACAGAGAGGCTCAAAATCACTCTCCAGAACATTCTCATTCACCATTCCTGGCTGGTGGAATGATCTTCCCACCCCTATCCGGAATGCTGGATCCCTGTCAATTTTCGACACTACCTGACTTCATCCTTTAAAAAAAAAAAAAAAAGTCGTCTCTCTCTTTATTTATTCCTTCCCTTTCTAGCTTGTACTTATTTGAACAATGCCTGAGACTTGTTGTTACAAGCACTTCCTCCGTCTGTTGCCTCTTTAAGATGAATCGCTTTATGTATTCCCCAATTGTAAGTCGCTTTGGATAAAAGCGTCTGCAAAATGACTAAATCTAAATGTAAATGTAAGCACATGTAATTTTCTTTCTCGGATAACAATACTTCATATCTTCAATTATTTTGCATCACAAGCAAATGTATGTTGATTTAAGGATATTTAGATACTTGTAATGAAAACAAGAACAAAAAAAATCTTTTTTTTTTCTGCAATGTACATAGAAATAAAACATGACAGTGAGTAAATAATAACAGTAAATTTTTATTTTTGGGTGAATTTTTTTTAAACCAGTTTAACCATGAAGACTCCTTCAAGATGATGTTTTTCTGGTGAACAGACGGACTATGTTGGTCTTTTTATGAGCTTTGTGTCTTCATTAACTCAAGTGCAGCTCAGGATCAGGTTCATCAGTGTTGTAAACACTTGAACGCAGGAGGAGTCTGAATGTCTGATTGATCATCACAAACCGCCTCTTTCTGCTGATTACCAACTCAAACACACATTCAGTTCAAATACAGCAGAACTAAACACTCGTTTCTCTGGATGAAATTCACACACATTCATACCTGTTCAGACTTCAGACAAAAACTGGTACAAACATCCCATGAAAACAATCATCATGGCATGAAGCAGCAGCTGCTGTTAATAATGTGGGATAATGATTTTAGTCTGTCTGACCTCAGAAATATCAAGCACATCCAAAAATGTCATTCACACAAAAGCATCATAATCTTATGTTAATCAATATATTTTACAAAAACCCTAATTTAAATGACCAAAAACCTGTTAAAAAAGCAAAAACTACTCCAAACAGTCCAGTAAATTCAGTAAATTTAAATCTGCATCCATCCAGATCAAACACTAAGTTACAGCAATAAAACTCATTTAACATATTTTAGTAAAGTTGTTTAATACTCACAATCCAATATTAGTTCCTTGAGTGATGGCTTCATTTAGACTCAATCCTTCTCTGTTTCTCCCACAATGTTTATTTTGTTTATTCCTATAGAAACAAATCACACCGTTTGAAACCCACATGAAACAAATGTCAAATAAAACCACTCATAATATTTAGTTTGGCAAACAATATTAAGAAGATTCGGTAAAAAACATCCGGTAACACTTTATAATAACCAGTTGCAAGTCATTTATAAGTGATTAGTTAATGATGAACTAATCATTTACAAAACATTCATAAGCAATTAATAAGTGATATGCTAACAATTTGTGTATGTTTTGTTAATTCATTTACAAGTAATTAGTTCATGATGAACTAATCATTTACAAAACATGACTGTGTGTTCATAAATGATTAGTAAGTGTTATGTTAATATTTTTATCTGTTTTGTAGATTAAGTTATAAATAATTTACAAGTGATTAGATGATGATTAAATAATCATTTACAAAAGATGACTATACGTTCACAAATGATTATTGAGTAATATGCTAACGATTTACAAATCTGTGTAAGTCACCTTGGTAA
Organism: Spinibarbus caldwelli; assembly: GCA_039654775.1. Lineage (NCBI taxonomy): Eukaryota > Metazoa > Chordata > Actinopteri > Cypriniformes > Cyprinidae > Spinibarbus > Spinibarbus caldwelli. The sequence continues at coordinate 36,405,458 of CM077235.1, read as the reverse complement.
CGCTTTAGAATAGGGAACACTTATTAACTATTAACTACGAATTTTCCCTCAATAAATTCCTAATTTGCTGCTTAATAATAGTTAGTAAGGTAGTTGTTGAGTTTAGGTGTTGGGTAGGATTAGGAATGTAGAATACGGTCATGTAGAAGAAGGCATTAATATGTGCTTAATTACTACTAATAAATGGCTAATATTCTATTAATATGCATGCTAATTAGCAACTAGCTAAGAGACCCTAAAATAAAGTGTTACCGTTCTCTTAAAAAAAATAGCATCATGAAATAATCAAACAGATCCTTGGTAAATGGTTAATACACTGAAAAAAAAAAATTCTCTTACCTTAAATTTTTTTTAAAGGTAAGTGGTTGCAAACAATTTATTTTAGCTACATTTAAATAATAATAAAAAAAGTGTTGAAAGTTAGTCAACTAAATTTGTTTATTTAAATGTAGCTAAAATAAATTGATTGCAACCACTTACTTTTTTTTTTGTAAATTCAATTAATCTTTTTTTCAGTATAGTTACTAGTTAAGTCACTATTTAATATATTATTAATCACTTATAAATCATTGGAATGTCAACATTGTACTATTATCATTTACAACTGATGAGTAGTTTACACTTTAGATTAGGGGATGCAGAAAGTGTTATAAATGCCTTATATGCAGCTTATTTGTAACAATCAGATGTTACAAACAGATCATTTGTAACAGGTAAGAAAAATCTACAAATGTGTAACACATTTACAACTGATGAGTAGTTTACACTTTAGGGGATGCAGAAAGCTTTGTAAAAGATTTATTCACACAAGAGTATTTTTAACGCTGTTAGATAATAGTACAATGTTGACATTTCAATGATTTATAAGTGATTAATAATATATTAACTAGTAACTTAACTATTTACTAAGGATCTGTTTGATTATTTCATGATATGCTATTTTTTAAAATAACTTATGACAGATTTTTAAACCGTTAGCATATTACTTAATCACTTGTGAAAGTAAAGTCATGTTTTGTAAATGATTAGTTCATCATTGTCTAATCACTTGTAAATGATGTATAACAATCTACAAAACATAGATAAAATATTAACATAACACTTACTAATCATTTATGAACGCAGTCATGTTTTGTAAATGATTAGTTCATCATGCTAATTACTTGTAAATGACTTGTAAATGAATTAAAACATACACAAATTGTTGGCATATCACTTATTAATTGCTTATGAATGTTTTGTAAATGATTATTTCATCATTAACTAATCACTTATAAATGACTTACAACTGAACATTATTATAAAGTGTTACCAAACACCCTTTCACTTACCATTTGAGAAAAGACTTTTAAGCTTGATTTTGCATCTGTTTCATGAATAAAGTCTGGAGTAAATCCAGGCTCACATCCACAATTACATACAGATCTGATGGTCTGTCATGCTGAATGTTTGGTTGTTCACACATGGAAGATTTCCGTGTTTGTTGATCTACATTGTGTTTGAAGCAGGGTTGTTATTAACTAAAACCACAAAAAAACAAACAAACAAACAAACAAAAAGAAAAACACTTCTGTTACTTGAAACAAAAAGTAATTTCTCATTTTTGTTTGAGTTGAAGTAATAAATAAATAATTAAATAATTACAACAATTAAATAATTATAATAACTAAAAAGAATAAAATGCTAAAAATTCAGCTGTGAAATCACAGGAATAAATGACATTTTAAAATGCATTCAAATAGAAACCAGTTATTTTAAATAGTAAAAATAATACAAAATTTTACTGTTTTATGCTGTACTTTGGATCAAATAATTTGAGGGATTGATGAGCAGAACAGACTTCTTTAAAAAAACATTAAAAATCTTACTGTTCAAAAACTTTTGACGTAGTGTATAAACAGGAAAAAAATATATAAAAAACTGACTACTAGAACTTTAAATTTAAAGTGAAAACAGAATTTATATATATATATATATATATATATATATATATATATATATATATATATATATATATATATATATATATATACACACATATACATACACACACACACACACACACACACACATACAGGTGCATTCCAAATTAGAATGTTGTGGAAAAGTTCATTTATTTCAGTAATTCAACTCAAATTGTGAAACTCGTGTATTAAGTAAATTCAATGCACACAGACTGAAGTAGTTTAAGTCTTTGGATCTTTTAATTGTGATGATTTTGGCTCACATTTAACAAAAACCCACCAATTCACTATCTCAACAAATTAGAATACTTCATAAGACCAATAAAAAAAAAAAACATTTTTAGTGAATTGTTGGCCTTCTGGAAAGTGTGTTCATTTACTGTATATGTACTCAATACTTGGTAGGGGCTCCTTTTGCTTTAATTACTGCTTCAATTCGGCGTGGCATGGAGGTGATCAGTTTGTGGCACTGCTGAGGTGGTATGGAAGCCCAGGTTTCTTTGACAGTGGCCTTCAGCTCATCTGCATTTTTTGGTCTCTTGTTTCTCATTTTCCTCTTGACAATACCCCATAGATTCTCTATGGGGTTCAGGTCTGGTGAGTTTGCTGGCCAGTCAAGCACACCAACACCATGGTCATTTAACCAACTTTTGGTGCTTTTGGCAGTGTGGGCAGGTGCCAAATCCTTCTGGAAAATGAAATCAGCATCTTTAAAAAGCTGGTCAGCAGAAGGAAGCATGAAGTGCTCCAAAATTTCTTGGTAAACGGGTGCAGTGACTTTGGTTTTCAAAAAACACAATGGACCAACACCAGCAGATGACATTGCACCCCAAATCATCACAGACTGTGGAAACTTAACACTGGACTTCAAGCAACTTGGGCTATGAGCTTCTCCACCCTTCCTCCAGACTCTAGGACCTTGGTTTCCAAATGAAATACAAAACTTGCTCTCATCTGAAAAGAGGACTTTGGACCACTGGGCAACAGTCCAGTTCTTCTTCTCCTTAGCCCAGGTAAGACGCCTCTGACGTTGTCTGTGGTTCAGGAGTGGCTTAACAAGAGGAATACGACAACTGTAGCCAAATTCCTTGACACGTCTGTGTGTGGTGGCTCTTGATGCCTTCACCCCAGCCTCAGTCCATTCCTTGTGAAGTTCACCCAAATTCTTGAATGGATTTTGCTTGACAATCCTCATAAGGCTGCGGTTCTCTCGGTTGGTTGTGCATCTTTTTCTTCCACACTTTTTCCTTCCACTCAACTTTCTGTTAACATGCTTGGATACAGCACTCTGTGAAGAGCCAGCTTCTTTGGCAATGAATGTTTGTGGATTACCCTCCTTGTGAAGGGTGTCAATGATTGTCTTCTGGACAACTGTCAGATCAGCAGTCTTCCCCATGATTGTGTAGCCTAGTGAACCAAACTGAGAGACCATTTTGAAGGCTCAGGAAACCTTTGCAGGTGTTTTGAGTTGATTAGCTGATTCGCATGTCACCATATTCTAATTTGTTGAGATAGTGAATTGGTGGGTTTTTGTTAAATGTGAACCAAAATCATCACAAATTAAAAGAACCAAAGACTTAAACTACTTCAGTCTGTGTGCATTGAATTTATTTAATACACGAGTTTCACAATTTGAGTTGAATTACTGAATTAAATGAACTTTTCCACGACATTCTAATTTATTGAGATGTACCTGTATGTGTGTGTGTATATTTTACTTATATATATATATATATATATATATCAGGGCTTGACATTAAGCATTCTCATGTGGTTGTCCTTCGGACAAATAAATTTGTCATTTACTTGTCCGAGTATAAAAGTTACTTGCCCGGAGAGAATTTTTTTTTATTATTGAGTTATAAATATAATTATTTATTGTAGTTATACAAAACACATTTAGTTTATTTAGTTAGATTTTTCTTTTTAAATAAAATAAGTGTGATGGCACTGTTATATTTTAAAATAAAAAGGGAGTGTTAATTACAAATATAATTATTTTATATTAAACTTAAAAATAAAATGCTAATATTTACTACTTATATATATATATATATATGAATTTTCAAACTTAAATTTTTAATTTTTTAATTAGTTCAATTTAATCAGACAATTAGTATAATAAGACATTTGGGCTGTTACCAAACAAATGAAATCAGTATCAACAAAATTCATCTTTGCAATGCAGAGGAAACACAGAAGCTGCATCTGAAGTGGAATAGATATATTTACCCACTGTTTAATGCAGCTCTGAGGGACATGGAATGCTTTAATCTGCAGTTACAAATGAATAAATAATGTTGTGATTCATAAAACGTTGAATACTGATATTTGAAATTATTTTAAAAATGAAAAGATATTTTAAATGTGAAATTAAAACCACTAGTAGGTGGCATCAAAGTCACTGTTTATAAGTGAGTCATTGCGACTGAACCGAATCATTTAAACGGTTGATTCATTCAGGCACGAAACGCCGTCAGGTTGCTCAGAGACGCAAAACAGTGCTGTGGCTGTGTTTGGAATTATTTTTGTTGGTGAAACAGAGCAGAACCAGGAAATATGGTGTCTAAAACGTAAGTCTCTTAATGTTAACTTCTTGTTTATTGAACTGTTGCATAAAATCACATTTGTAATCATGATGGTTTTTAGAGCAAAAAAAAAAAAATATATAAATAAAAAAAAATAAAAAAAGGTTGCTCCTTCTTCGTGTGAAACTATATGAAATTATATAAATATATACATTTTCTGCTCCCATATCTTGAATTTTCTGATCATTCTTCATGCATTGTAGTACTGAATAATGCAGTGAAAGAACGACGACTTTACGTAATGTTTGCGTGCACTCTGTAGGTGTGTTTTGTTTGATTCTTGCAGTACACTCGTTAAAACAATAATTACGAAATGATCGCAAACGATATATATCGCACACCCCTATAACAAAGGCTATTTCATAAATAAAGGTAGTCATTACCGTTTTTGGTATTGACTTTTTCAAGTTACTTTTCCGATTGGGCAAGTAAATTTCTCTTTCACTTGCCTGTCCAAAACATCACTTGTCCCGGACAAGCGTTAATGTCGAGCCCTGTATATATATAGTTCTTAAATAGACATTTTTACATTTAAGAACCAATTCAAAATATTTCCAAAACCTGTAACAGTATATGAATGATACTAAAAGAGCAGTAATTTGAAGCGACACACTTTGTTGTTTTTGTGTGGTGTTTTCAAATGTCAGACTCATTGTTTTCTGTTTCAGATCCTGCTTTAGCAACAAACGCAATGTGAAACCACTGAAATCAAACCAACGGCTGACAAACACACCTGTGACTGACACACACACACACACTCAACATCAGCAGTGTCACATGACTCACTGCTGTCTAGACCAGAACACACAAAACCAGACTAACTAACGCTTACATGGCTCCATACAAACACTATCATCAGTGACTAATTGCTTTTGTTCCTCTTTTGTAAGTCAGTTTGAATAAAAGCATCCGCTGAATGAATACATGTAAATATTGTTAGGCCTACCAAAGGAATCCTCTGCAGTGAATGGGTGCCGTCAGAATGAGAGTCCAAACAGCTGATAAAAACATCACAATAATCCACAAGTAATCCACACCACTCCAGTCCATCAGTTAACATCTGGAGAAGACAAAAGCTGAAGACAAATCCATCAAGACGTTTCTAATGTATAAAATCCGAGTCCATAATCCATAATAAGGCTTCCTCCAGTGAAAAAGTGTTCTGGTCTGAATCAGGAGAGAAATCAGCACAGATCAAGCAGCGTTTACAAGACAAAACAGCTCTAAACAAATATGTGGCTGGATTTTTATGTGAGACAACAGGAGATGCACTTTTTCACTGGAGGAAGAGTTATGGAGTGTGAGTTTAGTTTTTGTCTTCAGCTTTTGTCTTCTCCAGATGTTAACTGATGGACTGGAGTGGTGTGGATTACTTGTGGATTATTGTGATGTTTTTATCAGCTGTTTGGACTCTCATTCTGACGGCACCCATTCACTGCAGAGCATCCATTGCTGAGACACTGATGCAGTGACACATTTCAGCACATTTTCATTTTTCAGTGAACTATTAATGTGTTAAATCAGAGTGGAAAAACACTAACAAACAAGTAAACATTTCTTAACCTTAATTTATTGCCTAAAAAGAAATAAAAACTAAATTGCAAGCCAAAACATAGTTATTGCTCATGAAAAAAACATCTTCGTTTTGAACACTATAGTTTACATTGTGAAAGAAAGTGACACAAAACTAAAGCACAGAATGTTTTAAAGTAAACAGACGAGTTTATAAATTAATACAGTCGTATGAATGTGCTACACGCTTTTCTGAAACACTCACAAGGAACGAAATTGATAACATTAACCTGAATCCTGCTTCATGCCAAGCGTTTCTGAAAGATGACAGGCATCCAATGCATGAACAGGAGGATAAAAGGACAAAACGAGAGACGTGAGGAGCTTCATGAAACTACAGCTGATCCAGTGTGAAAGCAGACACCGTCAATGACTCACTCATCACAGATCACATCACGATCTTCAGAAAGAGACGTCATTCCACATTCTGCTGGGAACAAGAAACACGCTCACAAAAGAGTTCGAGGAATCGCTGTTCCTTACAGAGAAAATAAGGCCACTGAATAAATCACAGCAAACGTCTTCTTTCACATGCTGAAGAACCGAATCAGCTTTACTTCAGCTTTCATAATGACACCGACGTTCCCTCGACTTCAATCAGAGGTTTGTCCGTGAGAAACACATGCATGATGGAAACAGTCTGTGTTCAGATTCATCGTCTGACTCCAATACAAAGCACAGACACTGGCTACCATCTGAGAGAAGAGCTTCAGTAATAATCCACAAGAAAATGCTGCATTATGACTCTTTATTCAGTTAATGTGTCTGAGAAATAAAGTGAGTGAATCTCATGAAACATGTCCAGGTCGTATTTCATCCTAAAATTAAAAGAAAGCAATAATAAATTGCATTTTTCATAAAGAAATAAAGCCTGTTTTCAGCATAATTCATATGAAAATTACATATACATACATTTTTTTTTGTGTATGTGTATTTTTTTTTTCAGTTTTTTTTTTTTTACTTGATGTACTAATGTACTGAATTAACTAAAGCAGAAACAGAAACAAAAATACATTAAAAAAAAAAAAAAAGACAAAAAAACCCCAAAATTACTGACAGCTGGTATTAACTTAGAATGTCTTTATTTTTAAATAAATTATAGTTTAGGAAAATAACTTATTTTCAGTATGTATGGCTTTATTTCTTTCTATGAAAAACAATATACATTTTCTTTTGATTTTGGGGTGAAATATGACCCGTTTTCATGAGATTCGCCCAAATCCAGGATTCATAAATGCTGAAAATAGCCAGCTGTTTGAATGTGATCTCAGACTGACATCTATCCTCTAAAACACGTATCAAAAATATAATAATGCTCAAGAGAAATGAACTGTGCAAAACATCATGTAACCGGAACTGAACACTTGACGTGAAAATGCTACATCCTGCGATTCATAACATCCATGAAGTGAACTGAGAATCATTGCAAACCGACTATGAACACCATAAAGCGGCTCCTGAGGGACTCAATCCAGACTGTCGTCCATTAATGCCCATGTCATATCACGCTTTCATCTTTAACTCTGTCAAACTGCAGCTCAGGCCACGACAAACTCAGGGTTGATGTCTGCGGGGCCGTCGGGTTTCCAGACCGGCTCCTCGAAGTCCAGATCGAGGGATCCATCGCTGCTGCAGCTGCTCTTGCGTTCGGAGAGCCAGTGGTAAGGGCCGCGTGCGTCTCTGCGAGCCTTTCGACGCAGACGCCTCTGCTGCATTAAGAGCTGCAGCTGCTCCACTTTACAGCGGGTGGCTTTATTCTCCGTCTGCCGCAGACGCTCACCTGAGAGAGACAGAGAGAGACACGATTCAGATGATACGCAAACAAACATCAGATCAGAGAATGCTTACAGGGAGACAAATAGTACACTACAGACCAGCGAGATCAGAAATGGGAGACTTACACTTAACTACAGTTAACTAAAACAAAACAAAAAAAAATTTGTTTTTTCGTATTTCATGTTAAAGTTTCTAAAATCAATAAAGACAGTATTGGAGGAAAAAAAATTCAACATTTCTCATTTTCATTTAGTTTAACTTGATTCACTAAAATAAGTAAAACGGGCAACAACAAAAAAAAAAGCTAAAGACAGAATTTTTTTTTTTTTTTTAAAAAGACAAAAATTACTTTATTAACTTTATAAATTTAGAACAATTAAATTTATAAAATAATCCCATAATAAATTTTTAAAATAAATTATAGCTAATAAAAATCTAATATTTAAAAAAAAATCATTTACCAGTAAATTGTATTACAGTTTTTATTAAAGTAACACTTTAAGGCGTCCTTGTTACATGTTACATGTACTTACTATTATAACACTTAATTATGTGCAATTACATGCAAGTAACCCTAAGCCACACCCTAATCCTAACCTTAACCATCTAGTAAGTACATGTAGTTAATTAATATTCCTCAGTACTTAAATGTATAATTATATAGTAACAAGGACACCTTAAAATAAAGTGTAACCTTTATTAATATTTAGAGTTAGTTTATTATTTATATAAAGTATATTCATTTCTATATAAATTAGTTTATTATGTGTGTAAAAACAGACAAATAAAATAAATATAAAATTACTATTTAAAAAAAAGAGAAATAACCTATTCTTAATACAACTAGCCTTTTTAGTAATTATAGCTTATTTAAAAAAAAAGCCATAAATTAGTTTATTAATATTTAGAAATAGTTTATATATTTAAAACAAAATAACAAAAATTCTAAAAAAATAAATAATTCTAAATATAAAAATGTCAGTAATACTAAGATAACACGTGTATACACAGATGAAAATATAGATCCGAGTCAACATACAGGAAGAGCTGATGCTCACATACGCTCAAAACACTTTCACATTCACAACAAACAAACATCAGATCAGCAGCAGCTGGAAATCTCATGAAACACGTTCAGATCACAGTTCACCTCAGAGAACATCCAGACACATTACAGTGATGAGAATTAAACTCAAATAATGTCTCAATGGTCCTAAAAACAGGCCTGAAAGATGAGCCTCCTGTGTAAACCTGCACTTCCTCCAGTAGTCCAGCTCTGTTCTTTCAGAGCTGCTGACCCATGAATCATTGATGCTTCATCAGCATGTTTCCACTGCACACACACAGGGATGCAGTGCTGCGGGGCTCCTGGAGGCCCCTGAGAGCCGGAGTGTGCCTGAGCAAAGCTGAATAATTCATGCAGCCTGTGTGCTGGAAAGACACGATTCGAGATAAGAATGTGTGTGTGTGTGTGTGTGTGTGTGTGTGTATAAGGTCAGCGGTGGCTGGTTAATGTTCACTAACGGGGGCAGTGTGTTTGCAGCTGAATGTTACAGAACGAGACACATATGACCAAACACACACTGCTCAATGAATCAGAGAAAATGAGAAGTGTGTAAACTTAGAAAAGACTCTGAGTCAGAATATGACTTCCTCTTCCTGTGCGTGAGTGCATATAGCTCTGTCTACAGCAGCTCAATGAATTCTCACCACAGATCATTTGCATTGCTGCCAGGAAAACACACACACACACACACACACACACACAGGGTTTTTGATGACTCTCCATTTACGATGATTTTTATACTTTAACTCTATATTCTCTTCCTTAACCCCAAATACAACTCGCACAAAACTTCTGCACTTTTACACACACACACAAAAAAAAAACAAACAAAAAAAAACAACATCATTCTGTATGATTTATAAGCGGTTTACTTCATGGGGAACAAAAAAAATAAATAAAAAATAAAAAAATAAAAGTCCTCATAAGATGATTTTTTTTTTTTTTTTTTTTTGTTAAAATTGAAATAAATTCCAAAAGTCCTTTTAAATAAAATATTTTGTGTCTCCCTGAAAGTTAGTATTTCAATAATTTAACAACACATTCACATGTTCTCTGATATGGTTAATGGCCACATGACATGCAGATAAACAAGTAAAACATTATTTATTTGAGCATTTTATTTTGATTGATGTAAAAAAAATAAAATATTATATTATATTATTTTTTTACATCAATCAAAATAAAATGCTCAAATAAATAATGTTTTACTTGTTTATCTGCATGTCATGTGGCCATTAACCATATCAGAGAACATGTGAATGTGTTGTTAAATTATTGAAATACTAACTTATATATATTTATTAATTTAACATTTTCATTACGGATGCACAATTTTATTTATAGTAATTTTTTTTTTTTTTTTTTTTTTTACCAAAACTGAAATTATTTTTCCATTTAAATTTTTGGCTAAATGAAAACTTTAAAGTATTTAATAATCAATTAATTAATTAATTAATCACATTTATTTAATAATTAACACTTGCATAAACTATTTAACATCAAAACAACATTTCCCATTTGAACTTTGTTATAAAATTGGCAGAATGTAAGATCACAGATTTGTTTTGTATTTACACTGCAATTATTGGATGAGAGGTGCTACAAATAATGTTTAGTGATTTAATGTGAATTCATTTTTGGCTGAATATTTTTGGTTGCTGATTTTCATGATTTTTGGCAGATGCAATTTGCACTATAGATGCTATTTACACAGTGCAAATAGCAGAATTTTTAAACGATATGCTATTTACACAGTGCAAATAGCTATAGATTCTATTTACACTATGTTAAAATAGCAAGATTTTCTACTATTTATACTACTCATTGCAAATAGTGGCAATTATCTGCACCTCAGTATTGTACATTATCAAACAGTACACAATAATAATGTATTGAGTGTAAATTATAATTTTAATTCAAATTATTAAATGGATGCCACCTTATTGGGACAATAAAGCCCTCCCTACACCTACCCGATACTTTTTTCAACTTTTTGATTATTTCCTTCATTTTTATTGAAAATAAATGCCTTTCCGATGCGATATGAGATTTGAAAAGGGAGAAAAAAAAAAAGTCTGCAAAAGGCGGGTTCGAACTCGGGTTGATCGCATTAAAAAGCACACGCCTTACCATCTACGCCACTGAAACTGATGTTTAACGAATGTCTTTTTTTCAGTGTTGACTATCCCAAACACACGTTGGTGGGAGTTAGTGTAAACAGCCTCTGCCAACAAGGCGGGCTATTTGCACTTAGTGTAAATAGACACTCTGTTTAATTATCTTTTGATCTAATTATTTAATTATGATCTCAGTTTAGGAACCCCTGCTTGAGCAGAAGGACGGGCTCTTCTCTCTTGCTGTGAGGTGTTTGAGCAGTGAGGTTGTGTTATATTGTGTGTCAGCGTCTGGAGCTGCTCTGAGTCACTCATTCATCACACACTGACTCACCTGAGGGCCTGCGCAGGTGTGCGAGCAGCTGCTGTTGCTCTGAGGTAGGTGAGGCTGCAGGCGAGCGCAGGTGAGCCAGACTCTGAGGAGGAGAGCCCTGGTAATGCCGCGTGGCGCTCAGGAGGTCGTTGAGGATCTGGAGGATGGTGCTGACGTCTCTGCGAGGACGCCCGCTGCTGTGCTGACAGGTGGGGCGCAGAGTACCTGAGGAGTGAAGAGGTCAGCATGAGGTTGAGATCAGCCGCTTGTTCAGACTGCTGTGATTCGCATGATGAAGCGATGCTTTACCTGAGAATGTTCCTGAGAAAACTCCTGGCGCGTGGTTGACCAGGCTCTCGATGACGGCGCCGGGTTTGCATCGCTGTCTGGAGCTCTGAGTGCTGCCTTCAGCCTGAAATTCATTATCATTAATGAATGAATAATTATTAATATACTATTATAGTTTTTGCTAATATTATTAGATTAATATTAGATTATTATTAATATAATTAGATTTTATTTTCATATGTATTGTTTTCACTTTAATTTTAGTTAAAGTTTTGGTCTTAATTTTTTTTTTTTTTTTTTTAAATGTCCACAATTTTTTTGTTTGTTTATTTAGTTTTAGTAATTTTAGAACTTAAGTGTTATTTTATATTTATAGTTTCCGTTTTATTAAAGTTTTAGTAATTTTATTGTGCAGTTTTGTCAGAGTAGTTTTTGTTTTTAACTTGTTTATATATAGTTTTTATTCATTTTTATTTTTGGTTTAGTTTTAGTTATTTTAGTACATCAAGTTAAACTTCCAACTTTTCATTTTAAATGCTGCCTTGACAACTAGCAGAAATAAACGTTTAATATATTTTATTTCAGTTAAGGTTTATTTTATTAAGTAGCAAATATTTATTAAAGTTTTTAATTTTAGTTTCAGTTTTAGTTAACTATGATAACCCTGAAACTAAATAAATGAGAAATATTGATATAAAAAGAAATAAATTGGTTTTTATAGTTTAATTTCAGCTAACATTTATGTTCTTTCGAGGAAATCTTTTATGGTTTTCGTTTTAGTTAATTATAGTAATCTTGCAACTGTCTCCGTAATACTGGAGTTTCTCAGAAGTAAACCACTTTTATTCATCAAGACTTTTATAGCACAAATGTGAAGCTGGTAAAGGACAGATGAATTTACAATTATCCATCACAGAAAACTCCAATGTTTGCATTTTTTTTTTTTTTTTTTTTTTTTTAAATGTTAGAGCTTGTTGAATTAAGCACAATATTTACTGGCTTTACACTGTTGTGAGAGGTGGACAAGAGTTAGCAAGTGCTGCTATCAGACTAGATGTATTTCTATTTTTAGATGAACTTCAACCCTTTTAACACTTTTTAGTGCTGTTACTTGTGAGTGTGTATTTGAACATTTATTTAATGCTGTCTATTAAAGGCCACTATTTTTGCATTAGAGTGTAGAAATAAATACAACGAAAGATGAATCAAACAGTTTGACAGGAAAGACTGGAGCAGCTCTACAGTCGTGTCTTACCTGAATGCAGGGCGGAGCAGCGGCAGGGCTTTGAGTATTGTGGGTGTGGCAACCATGTTGTGAGTGTGGTGCAGGGGCGGGGCTTTGAGTGCTGTGGGCATGGTTAATGTGAGATGAGGGCAGGGCAGAGTGGCTCTTAAAGACGTCCAGTTCTCGCTGCTGTGAGTCTGAGGGGTTTTCACTGCGGACGGCCCCTGGAGGCAGCTGGTTGGGGGCCGAAGGACCCCTGGAGATGGATGCCTGTCCTCCAGACGCCTGAGCTGCCAACTGGAGCTGCACAAACATCATGTGATCGCCCACACGCAGGGCAAGGGTCAGCGGGGACCGTCCCGACAGGAAGTCACTGACCTGCACACACACACACAAAAAAAAAGAAAGAGATAGACGTTAATGAGACCTGAATGCTTCATTTAGTAGCACATTTCATCTTTTGACTCTGATCAATTAATTCCCATCTCCACATCAATGCAAAAATGATTCTTCCTATTTTTGTCTTGTTTTCCATTACAAATATCTAAAGATTCTTAAATCAAGATTCATTTACTACAGAAGCAAAATGACATCAGACAAAGTCTTGTTTTCTGAGAAATTGAATAAAATGAGTGAGTTTATGCTTAAAACAAGACAAATACCTGTCAATGGGGTCAGAAAAATAAAAATAATTCAAAGGAAAAACAAGATTATTCTTCTGACCCCACTGGCAGATACTTCTTTGTGTTTTAAGCAAAAGCTCAATTTTGATACTTTTTCCTTTTTTTTTTTATCTTCAGTCACTTTGCATCTACAGCAAATGTATATTGTTTTAAGGATGTTTAGATATTTATACTGGAAAACTAGACAAAAATACTGAGGTAGAACAATTTTTTTGCTGTGTAAAATTATACAAATTTCTGCCAATGGGGTCAAAAAAAAAAAAAAAAAAAAAAGTATTTTTCTGACCCCATTTGCAGATATTTTTATATTAATTTTAATTAACTTCTTAGAAAACAAGACTTCTTACATCATTGCGCATCAATGTACCTTAACTAAAAAAAAAAAAAAATGCTTAGATATTTGTACTGAAAAACAAAACAAAACAAAAAAAAAAATACTGAATAAGAGCATCAGTTTTGTAGAACTGCCTCCTGATATTAAATACATCTCAAACTAGACAATAATGAGAGCACAACTGAAACTAGGAGGAAAGCCTGTTTCGATATCCATTGTAGAGCCCTGCACAGGCCTCAAATACAGGCCCTAGCCCGGCCCTTGTCTGACAGCTTATTTTTTTTTTTTTTTTAAAGTAACGACCAAGCAGCCAGCAGCAGACAGTGAGTTGATCGCATATGTTTGATCAATTTAGCCTTCTCAAATCATCACGACTTGCCTAAAATAAAATCTATAGATATAAAACAGTTCAAGCATATCTCAATGTTAGGTTAAATGTTTAACCTATATAAATGTGGGCTGTTAGATGTATATCTAATCGTTTGTGAGGAGAGTGGAAGCTGAAGCGCATTTTACAGGACATGGCGGCGCCAGCGCGATCACTTGCATTGGAAACAACTTAAAATACACCGTAATTTTTGCTCATAAAAGGTAAGAGTAATACATCACTTGGAACTGTAAACGGTCTTTTATTTGTGTGCACTCACAATATCAACCAAACGTTTGTTTTCTTTATAAAAGCACAACATGACATGCTTTCTGCCATCTCGTCTTGAACAGGAGCGATTCACAATGATGAACCGAAACTCAACTCGAATATTTGCCTCACAGACTTACTAAATATATCTATAGAAAGGTTTGAATTACTACTTTAAAATTAAATAATTCAAATCAAAAACAAAAAACTCTTTCATTATAAAATCCATAAAGATGCGTTTCTCTCTAAAAGCACGTCCAATGAGGAGACGGCAAGTCAGGATCATCAGCTTCATCCTTGCGTCACTGACTCAAAAACACTAGTTTATTAATAAATAATTTAAATATCTCCTTACTATTTTCCCCGACACAATGTTAATTACTTTTGCTGGTGCTTTGCGGCAAGCTTTAGCCTATTGCATGCGCTTGCACGTGGAACTCTTCCCGCTGCGCTGAAGGCACGCATGCTGCTGCTGGACACTAAACACTGTCCAGCCGCTCTTGACAGTCGCGGCAGCACGGTCTCGTGTTGTTTCAATCACCATAAATGATGGCTGTCTAAAATATAAAAAGGAGAAGCCTAAAACAGGCCCGATGCCCGGCTCGCGTTACGTAGGCGATTTATAATATTTATAATATAATCAATATAACAATATTTCATAAAGTAGCCCGTGTGTGCTCTGCATGTATATGGGCACAATAAAAGGAGAGAAGCTAAATGAGCCAGAGTCTGACCCAAGCCCGATCTGTAAAAAAATAAAAAAATAATGGCCCGAGCCCGGCCCAAATGGGCTCAGCGTGTCGGGCCCAGTCAGGACCCAACGGGCTTGCAGACCTCTAATCCATTGTCTGTGAAACTCTGAATGCACATAATTAAAATAAAAACAGGTACAAGTGTAAAGCACTGATGCAAAATTGTAGGAAGAAACAGAGTCACAGAGTATCAACATATGATTGCATCAGTAGAGCACAAACAAACCAGAGAAACCAACATCCCCAGAGTCTGATTCAGATACCAACAGCGCTGAGGTTTCACATGCGTCGCCCAAAACCACACAAGCATCTGAGGAGGAGCCGCTCCTGTAGATTCAGAGGAGAATCTGCTGGCCACCAGAAGAGGTGATGACTATATGGCCGAGGGAAGCCTGACGCTCTCTGAGGTCTGTGAGTAATGCTGACGTTACACTAGGGATGGCTCGATACCATAATTTTGGCTTCGGTACGATACCAGAATGTAATACCTCGGTATCGATACTAAATCGATACCATAGGTGACAAATAACCAGCCTCAAAAGATAAGTGAACTGAAAACAATTTTAGTAAAATAATAATAATAATAATAATAATAATAATAATAAAAACAGATTCATATCTTAATACCTTTGTCTCAAAATGTAACAAAAACCCTACTGTGAACATAGGTTATATTTTGACTGAGTTTGAAGAAAAAAAAAAAATACAACTGAAGTAACGCAATTAATGCAACAAATATTGCTTTATTGTAAAATGTTATTGTAACAGTCAAAGTAATATTAAAATCACATTATTATTTCTATCTTTCTCAGATTGTTTTCAGATTTCAGACTCAGATAGCCAAAGAAAAAGCATTAAATATAAATCTCACTCTCTTGGCTGCTTCATATTAGCGGTCGGCAGCGTGGCAGAAACATTCCCTTAATATCACTGATACTAAAATTAATATAGCAAAACTCTTGCTTAATTCAAATTCAATTAATATTCGATTGTATGAAATGCAAGTGCATATATTACGTGACCAAAACTTCACTGGTTCTAGCGTGTCACACGCACATTTGAGCTTACTGTACCACATTTGTATGTGCGTTGATCAGTTGTAAATTAAAGTTCAAATTAAATTCTGAATTTATGAATGATGCACTCACCTGTCGATCTCTTAATTCTCTGATAAGATCAGGATGAGCAAGCAATAAATGCTTAAAAAGGTTTGATGTGTTGCCTCGTGTCAACATGATTTATAGCAACGCTTGCGTACAGGTGCAGTAAGGTCAGCTCGTTCACGTTTGTCATCTGTTTTGTATGCAAAGTAATGCCATATTTCACTTCTACTGTCCTCTTTATTAATTTCAGGTGCGTTGATAGTTTCATCTGTTTGATCCATCACATTGTTCTGTTGTCACATTTACCGGTTGCGCAGCAATTTTTGGAAGCACTGCCACCTACAGGTGCACTTCGCAACAGCAGTGTATGAAATACCGAATTGAGCAAAATTATGATATCATACCATTTGAAATATAATATATACACCAGTATTTTTCCAGTACCGGTATACCACACATCCCTACGTTACACAACTCACTCATACTCTCTAATTAACGCTCGTGATGTATAGCGGGGCTCAGATGTAAAGGTCACGTGTTGGTGTGCTGGGCTCAGGAACTGAAGTGGGCCTGCATGCGTGACGCTTCAGACTCTGATATCAGTCACTGGTGTGGGTGAAGACCAGCAGCACAGCAGTCTGGGAAACTTAATTCTCGGAAATTGTGGGCTGGTACTTTGTAATGCATTGCAATGCAACTGATGCGTCACAACAAACAGCAGATCTGTGCTAAAGGACGGCAGAGAATGTGAAATGCAAAGGCAGCACTTCACAATACGGTTTCATTTGATCACATTCGTTAACATGAGCTAACAATGAACAACACTTCTACAGAGACACTGCTCACTAATATATACACGCACACACAAATTAACATTTCAGCTATTTTTAAGAGAAAAGCAACAAACATTTCTTATTTTCATTTACTTTAATTTGATGCACTAAAATAAGTAAAACTGAAATAAAAATGAATAAAAACTATATTGACATTTACAAAAAACAAAACGCAAAAAAATTACTATAACTAAAATGTCCATAAAAACTGAAAATATAAGTATAAAAATGAATTCAAAATAACAATAAAAACTAACAGTAAACAGTGACATGAACACTTTAAAATAACATTAACAAAGGTTTATAAATTCTGTAAAATACGCTGATTGTTAGTTGCAATGTAACTAATGTTAACAAATGCGACCTTATTGTAAAGAGTGACTAATGCAAATAATGAACCATATATTGGTGCACAGTTAGAGTAAAACATATTTTAAAGGAAGATATCTTTTCTTGGTTTGATGGTCACCACTTAAAATTGAGTAGTAAAACCCCTTGAGAAGCGCTGTACTAAAGTCTTCAGAGTAGAAGAGGTGGATTGTGACTTGAATCTGGACTGATCACAGATTTACACGATGACTGCGCACTGAACAATTGTTTGGAAATCAGCAAACTTGAAGAAAACACCCAACCCTTGGATTACAAGAAGCTCTGAATGTGGCAATCAATGCGTTACGTCATCACATCTCACAGCACCAGCCTGAGGAGTCCGGTTTAGAGCGGTTTACTGTACATCAGAGCGGCTGGTATGCAGATGAGCGAGTGTGATACAAAATCATGAAACCAAACACAGTCCTGACTCACAGGAACTCCTGCGCTGAAATGACTCGAGTGATTCGAGTGATTCTGGCCAACAGCAGACGCAGGACAGTCAGAGCGAGAAACAGCAAACGACAAGGCTCTGCTTCTCAGAACATCAGCGACATTTAAAGAGCACAAACTCAAGATCACTGCAGATTACAAGACCCTTCTGCTTCTGATCGCACTTTACCAGTCATGGTGCTTTAACAGTTAACTAGTTTTGTACCCAAATAACTGGCCCCAACAAAATGAACAACTATTACTTAATCCCTTCAACGTCCTTTAAAAAAAAAAAAAAAAAAAAAAAAAAATCATAAAAAGGAGTGAATCTTTCTATTTAAATGCAATTATATAAAAAAAACGTTAACCTTACAATAAGGTGTAATTTGTTAACATTAACTAAGAACTACATTTATTAAACTGTTTATTCTATCTTTGTTAATGCGAGTTAATAAAAATACATACAGTCGTTCATGGTTTGTTCATGTTAGTTCACAGTGTATTAACTAATGTTAACAAACCTTGTGATTTTAATAATGCATTAGTAAATGTTGAAATTAACATTAAGATTAATAAATGCTGTAGAGGTACTGTTCATTCTTAGTTCATGTTAACTAATGTAGTTAACTAATGAACCTTATTGTAAATTTTTACCAAAAAAATAAACCTTGTTTTAAGCAAAATTCCACTTCATTTTTTTCCCCCCAAAAAACAAAACTTAATATAAGAACTGGTTGTGTGTACAAACTTGGAGTTCACTCTTGAAAATAAAAGCATTTTCAAAGCGATGCCACAGATAAACAATTTTTGGTTCCCCAAAGAGCCTTTCAGTGAACAGCTCTACCATTTTTTTCTTAGTTTGAAGAATATTTTACAGTCTTTTTCCATTATAAAGAACCTTTTGTGCATTTAAAAAGATTCAAGGACGTTAAAGGTTCTTCATGCAAATGCAATGAAAACCAGAAATGCAAATAAAAAGCCTTTATTTTTAAGAGTGTCAATGGCCGATCAGATTCTCAGACCCAAATGCTCAGCCGCAGTAGTACGCGAGCCTGTGAAACACAGCATTCCTGTAGTGTAAGTGAATGTGATGTGAATGATGTGGCTGTAATGAATGAAACGAAGCCAATCCGCTCCTCCAGCGAGTCACGACTCGGGGCACTTCAATCACAAAGACAGGCGGCTAATGAAAGGCTGGAGATCACGAACACACAAACGCACATCCATCAGCCGCTCAGAGCTGTGAACTCACAACCCACAAACACTCACACGATAACCATTAAATACAAATATCTGCTATTCAATCCTGCTCTTATAATGCACTTTAAATTTTCCAAGCATTTCATATAGAGAAACCTTTTACAATCCAATCAATTTCTCAATAACAAAGCAGATGCTTTCAGGTGGCATTTTCTTCCCTCAAACTACAAAAACACCCATAAATACTATATCTGAGACTGTCTGTAAACATATTCCTTATCCGTCCTGATAGCTGCCACATTCTGCATCTGAGGTTAATGAACATCGAGCTCCAGAGATCAATGGTGAAGCGGCTAAGAGAGCATCTTCTGTCTGAAGTTCTATTGATCCGCAGGTCTTCAGTGAGATCTGTACCGGTATACCACGCATCCCTACACCACACCTACACACACACGCGTGCAGAAGGCGTCTAGACACACAGACAGGATGAGTGTTGGGCTGTTCTAACACTTCACAGGAGGATTTCCAGGCTAAAAATACCTGCAGCATCACCAACCACATCTAACAGCAGTTAACTGCAAAACCCTGCATTACTGCACAGACGCAGCAGCTTCACTAAACTACAGCACCAAAACAAAGAGCTCAGGATCTTCTCTGACACACTTAAACACCGCTGAATCTCACCCAAACAAGTCCAGCTAGCATCCAATTCAACAATTATCTGCATGGATAAATCATTTAGAATAATTTATATTTATTTAATTTATAACTTTCCTCTATATGTAACATGTCATTGTATGCTGTTTTAGTGTCTTGATTGGCGTTATATTATTTGATTTTACAATTTTTGTACAGCACAATGGTCAACGACTGTTGTTTTATTGTGCTATATACATAAACTAAACTAAACAAACACTGCAATATTCCATTAAAAAAACAGGGCTAGTCAATTTTGATTTCAATGTGACTTTAAGGCTCCTCAAAGAGGAGAAACAAGAGCCGGATGAGGTTCGTGAGATTCAGAGCCGCTTATAATAGGAGTCTGACATGCGTCTGTTCTAGGAAATCATCTATCATTCTTCGGTCTAACCACACACACACAGACACACTCTGAACTGGCATCAAACAGCTCAGCGTTGCCAAAATGACACACAGACCCGCTGATGGGGCGGAGCGCACAGAGATATATACGCACATATAGTTTCACAGATATAGGTGCCACTTGCAGAGGCTAAAACTTAAATAGAACCGTTTCTGCTTATCTAATTTAGTTCACGTAGGTTAATGATCTGTTAAACATCAAATGTCACTTTTACAGTACAGTGAAGTACACATGCACACTGATTTCAACGGGCTCGTCGCCAAAAGAGCAGCTGTTTGATTTGCTTACACGCAAATATTTCATTACACTGAAGAACATTCATGAAAAGCACTGGCCCGTTTCTACCGTTTACCCAGAATCCCCCATCGCTTATTCTGAATGAGTGTGTGTGTGTATTTGTACACACATGTGGGTGTCTTTCACTAGATATATTCAGCTGCTAGTGGGAAACGCACACTCATTAGAATAGTCATTGTGTGAGTTCTTGTGAATGAGTGTGTGCTGGTAGAAGAGGAAGTGTGCGACCGCAGAGAGAGATTTACCTGAGCGTCTGAAAGACTCTCCAGCGCCTGCAGAATCGACTGCTCTGAACGGCACGACTGCGACTGCAAACACACAACAACAAAAACCATCACTCGACTGCATGCATGAGATCCTAAAAACACTAACACATGGCCGAAACCCTTAGTTTACGTCACACTTCTCAATCATGATGTGCTATCGACAGAATTTGCATTGTAAAAAGCGCAATATAAAAAATGGTGACTTGACTATTAAAGTCAGTTCTGGTATCACAAGGCCTTTAAATATAAAAACAAGTGTGATTTCTGAGGATGAAGTGTTATTTACCATCAATCCGGCTTCAACTGTGGGCACCAGCGTCAGTCTGCTCCCGTCAACCACACCAAAATCCAGCAGTTTTCCTGAGTTTAACCTCCTGCAGATGGAGAACACAATCACTATGTCTCCCCATAATGCACCTCTCTAGTGCTGACAGATCCAGTCAAGCCAAAAATGATTCAGACACCCAATATAACTTTTGATATTCTTTTACTAGTGGGTGCTGGACACTATAGTTGATTTAAGTAAGTGAGGATAGCAAAATAAAGTAAACTGTGAAATATTATACCCAAATATTCTTCAGTAAAATTTGGGAGCAAAAATGTGATTTGACACTTTGACCAGAGCATGTTTTGTTACATACCTTTCTGTCAAAGTTATCTGACATTAAGTTGAATTTGTTCTGACACAGTTTAACTCTCGAGTTCTTGTCATATTTTATTACCATTTTCTAAACTATAGCAAATAAACTGTGATAATGTGAGAAGTGTTGAAGGTGTCTGAATAAATTTTGGTTTGACCGTACATCAGGACATTCATGAGATGGTCTATGAATTTCTGAATAAACGTCACTGCGATCTGACAGCTTCAGAGTAATGTTTCTGGAGTAATCTTGACTGTAACAGACTGGAATGAATTGCTGAAATGTATCTAATGAGCGTTTGTAAATTGTCACCTTTGGCTTGCTCATTTCAGCAATTAATATTCAGTAATATTATTACTGATTTAACAGCACTGACATTATCAGATGAGAAGAGTTGAGTGTAATAATGACACAGAGCTGCTTTACAGCTGAAACTGAATTAGTTTCATAATTGATGAATTTTGCAACATTAATGTTCTTGTCTGTTACGGTGAAGCTGCTTTGAATCTGTATTGTAGAAAACAAAACTGTGTTCATGTGTCATCTAGAAGTGACAGAACCATCAGCTCTGAAGGATCTCAGGTTTCATTGCTGTCTTAAGGAGAATCAGTGCATCCTTTCTACTAAAACAATCCTACCGGAACATGCATGTGATTTCCTAATGGAATTCCTGTCAGAATATGGAATCAGTCCTGCAGGATTCACACTGGAATATTGATACATTTCCATCATAACACAACAGTTCAGTGCATTAGGACTATTATGATTCCCAACAAGAGAATCAGGATTTCTGACTTTTCTAAAGACCTAGTAAAGAAAACGTAGGGAATAAACTGAAGGGAACAATATAGAAATGAGTTTAAGCTTAAAACAAAAACAAATATCTGCAAATGGACTCAAAAAAAAAAAAAAAAAAAAAACCAACAACATCAACAACTTTTAGTTTTCATTCCCCATAAACAGATGTTTCTTCTCGTTAAGCATAAACTCACTTTTGTTCGGTTTCCCAGAAAACTAGACTTCATACCTCTATTTTGCATCTCAAGTAAATGTATCTGTGATTGATTTAAGGATGTTTAGAAATTTGCTCTGGAAAACATTTTTGCAGAGCATGCAACATTTATAAATTGAAGACTTTCTGATCTGATTCAAAAACCTTTTTGAGACCTGCAGAAACCTGGAACATTCACCTCCAAAACCAGTTTAAAAACCTTAACGTTACAGGATTGTACATTTTCCTTTAGCCAGTCATCTGGGGCCAGCTGCGTAACGTAAAAGGTTTAGACTAGTCTTAAAAGTTAGTCATCTAATTATTTTTCTTTAAGACTGGTCAAAATTCTAAAATTCGGTTACATTAAAACTCAGATTAGTCTAAACTGAATCCAAAATATAAGACTGATTACCCCTTGGTTAACTGCTAACGTTAGTTGGTCAAACTAGTTCTTAAGACTCTGTATTAAGATAGAGGCTAAGTTTATGGCAACTGGCCGCAGTCCTGATGTTCTGATCTAGATTACTCAGAACCAACCAAAGTTTACTTCAGATCATTCAGAACCGATTCGACATGAAGACAGAAACCGGACTCACGTGTCTCGGTGCAGCAGCAGCAGTCTCTCCCTCGGAACCCGCAGTTTTTCGGACAGTCTCCTCTTCAGTCCATCCACGGTTTCGTCCAGCGGAACGGACAGCTCGAATTGGGTTCCGGTTGTGGAGCTGATCGATACGTTCATGGACGCTTCGCCGCGGAGGAGCTCTGGAAACCGGGATAACGATCCGCTGCAGCTCCGCGGCTCGGTGTTCCGCTCCATTCGGTAATCCCGTGATCTGTGAACTGAACGGGTGATGGTGTGTATCGAACAGATTCTGTGTTCACCGTAAAAACGTAACGTTTAATATTCCGGTGAAATTTCCGCGGTATTTGGTTCGGTCTCTCTGAGGTAAATCCAGTCTTGCTCGCGCGCCACAATAACAGCCGCCAATCTGCACAGAAACGCGCCAAAATATCAATACTAGCAGGCCATTAGGATTCGAATGTTATTTTTATTTAAATCCTCGTTTTTTAGCTCGTAACGCAGCTCTGTTCCTCAAGCCGATAACTCGGTCTTCTGTTCCGAGCAGCTGCTGTGTCTATATTTGTTACGAATCCCCAGTCGAGAGATCCCGCCCACCGCCATAAAACAACCAATGGCGTTAGTGGATACGTCATGTCAGCCAATCAGCTGTCCGCTCGTAACACCCACATGTCCATATGCTCCGCCCACCCACCCGGTCCTCTGCGATAATAGTTGACGTGACCAATCAGAGAAGCGCAGAGAGAACAGCCACGCCCCTTCCCGTTGTGATCATTCATAACAGCTGAGAAAAGCATTTCAGTAAATCATTTTATTCTTGGGTTTTAACCTGTTTTTATACAGTCTATGGTTTTAACACTGACTTTCCTGTGATGACAACATAATGAAATTATTACACAAAATTTCACTTGCTCATAGCCAAGGCTATTTATTTATTTAGTTGGCTTTTGTGCAAATGAAATTTGAGTAAAATGTATTGATTGATTGATTGATTGCATTGCATTGGCTTCTGTGCAAGCGAAATTTTGGTAAAATTGATTGATTGATTGATTGCGTTGGCTTCTGGGCAAATTAAATTTTAGTAAAATTTATTTATTTATTTAAATCATTAGGTTTTGTGCAAGTGAAATTTTACTAACATTTATTTATTTTATTTCATTACCAATTTGTCTTGGTAAAATGAGGTAAGAGGTATACACAGAAATTAAGGTGATAAAATGAATATGTATACACACACACACACACACACACACACAATGAATATACATGTAACAAATTTAAAAGAATGTGTTGTATGTGTCTATATGTATGTATGTATGTATGTATTTTTTTTAATTTAAATTAATGATTTAAATTAATGTTTATAAATGAGGAAAATATTTTTGATGTCTTTCGGCTTAGGAAGAGTTATCCTTTGTTATTTGTTATTTATATTTATGTTATCTGGATGATGGATTGTATTGTGTGTGCTCAGTTCTGATGTTCCACTGAACCCATGAATCATTCCTGATGGTCTGATCTGGAGATATCTGTCTGTCAGCGAGGCTGTGATGAGTTTGAGTGTTTTCATACCTGAGCTCTGATCAATCAGGACGGCCTGTTTACTGTAGTGTTTGTGTCCATCATCATCACAGGTGTGTCAGAGTGATTCAAACGCTCACTTTGCTGCTTTTCCCAGTGCTGCGGCGTTCAGGAATTTGCGATGGTTTGCTGAAGTTATTAATCACTTCATATCTGAGCGTGTGTGATGTTGTGGGAGGAGGTTTGCGCTCCGGAGGAATGTGGGGTGAAATTCCCAGCCCTGTTCCTGAAACAGAACATTCCGATACCATGATGCGTGTTGTTTTATGATTGTTTTACAATATCCATGCAGGGCTGTCTTATGTAAAGGTTACAGTAATACGAGTCAGTCACGGGTTAGTCCGGATGTTTGTTAAACACATTAGAGTAAGACACAATACGGATCACAGTTTGGGTCAAAATGAGCAGGAAACACGTTTCTTCATTACAGAGACTTAAACCAAATTGTATTCTCAGAATGTTGTGCTAAAATTCCTATTAAGTTATGAAAACATTCTCTGAACATTTCAAATGTAAAGGTTTTTAAAAATTTTTTTTATTTTTTTATTTTTTTTTTTTTGTTATGTGAATGTTCAGGGAACATTCCATTTTAAATTTTCATTATGGAAATGTTACTTTTAAATGAACATTCTAAAACAAGTAACATTTAAAAAATGCTACATGAGTGTCCAACTAAACATTTCAACATTAAAATGTTCTATGAACAATATATAAATAACACTTTGTGTGAAAGTTTTAAGAACATTATTAAAGACAAATTAAGATTCTAGTGGCAGAATGTTTGTTTATAACTCAGAGAAAAGCTTTCTAGAACATTCTGTTATCTGGGGAGGAGCAGTTCATCAAAATGAGAATGAAAGTCATTTACTCACCATCACTTCATCTCAAACCCATACAGTGTTATCTGAGGAACACACACAGACAACATCTCTTTAAAGATTCTTCATGAAACTCTTTACAATAAAACTAGTTCATAGAGATCATCACAACTCACAATCTACAGAGTCAGACACATACACTGTTAAAACAAAATTAAATAAAAAAAAAAAATTTTTTTGGAGTAATTTCACATTTATATTAATGTTGTAATAAAACAGTTGTGCTGCTGAATATTTTTGTGGAAACCATGATACATTTTATTTTTCAGGATTCACAGATGAATAGAAAGTTCAAAAGAACACCATTTATTTGAAATAGAAATCTTCTGTAACATTAAAAATGTCACTTTTGATCATTTTAATGCTATTTCACTCTTTATACTTATACATTTCACATTATTTCAGTTACTTGCCATTTCTTTGTCCTTATTTGTAAAATTTACTAGCAATTTCTCATTGAAAATCTTATCTGTATCATGTCACTTTGGATAAAAGTGTCTTCTAAATGAATAAATGTGAATGTAATAAATGTAAAATTGTTTCAAAGTACATCTTACCTTTTTTTCAGACTACACTGTAAAAGATTTTGGAGGTCAAAACTACATTTTCTATTG
>CM077235.1:36349259-36369259 GCA_039654775.1 Spinibarbus caldwelli | reverse complement strand
AGGAATAAATTACAGTTTAACAGATATTTACAAAGAAAAAAGCTGTTTTAAATTATAATAATATTTCAGTATTTTTACCTAATAAATGCAGCCTTGAAGAGCATAAGAGCCTTCTTTTAAAAGCAGAATAAATATCTGTATTATTCTCATATCTCTGGCTGCTCTGAGGTCAGTGGTGTTTCACCTGCTGTAGGTGAGGAAGCTCCTCAGGTGAGGGAGGGGCCGCAGGGAGGCTGTTGCCATGGAGACACAGATGGACAGATTCACCTGACAGAGGGAAACCCCTCACAGGACGCCTGTTTGTGTCTCAGTGCTGCACACTAATTAGTTTACATGGAAAATCTCCATAAGCACATGCACTTAATGTTTGTCCACGTCACACACACACTCATGCACCCACACACACACGCAGACTCATGCATACGCACACACAATCACACACAATCACACTCATGCACACACACTCGCACACACACACACTCACACTCACCCACACACACGCACATGCACACACACACAAGCAATCACACACAATCACACTCATGCACACACACTCGCACACATTCACCCACACCCACACACACACACACACACACACACTCGAGGAGCTGTAGTAAACGCGTTGTGGCTCAAGGCTTTATTCCGTCTCTAATTTTAGCGCTCATGTCCTCGTTTCTCATTCAGAGACGCAGAAACTGAAGTGAAGATTCTTCCGAGTTTTGATTCTGAAGAGACTCGTTCTTACAGTCAGCACTGATTAATCAATCATCTCTCTCAGTTAACTGTATTATGCAGTGCTTTTGAGAGACTCTCCAGTCATTGCAGCATGTAGTGTACAGTATATATCTCTTTTTAAAATTTACTTCTTATATAACTTTTATATTTTTAAATAATTTTTCTGTAAAGCATTTTGAATTACCACTGTGTCTGAAATGTGCTAGCTAAATAAATACATAAACAAACAAACAAACAAACAAACAAACAAACACTAAAGGCAGTGTTCACCCAGAAATTATCAATCTGTCATCATTTACTGTGTTGTTCAAACCTGTGTGACTATTATATAAACACACAAAAAAATATTTTGAAGGAACCAAGCAACATCGAACCCCATTGACTTTCATTATATGGACAAAAAATACTGAGATATTTCTCAAAATACCTTCATTTGGATTATAATGAACATAAATGAAGACAGAATTGTCATTTCTGGGTGAACTATTCCTTGAATCTATTTGCAGCATTAGTGGCATAATTATGGTTGATTTGTACAGAGTAATAAATAGGAAAATAAATTAATCAATTATGAAATCAGTTCAATTTCTTCTACAAAGCAGCTCTACAGAAGACAGTTGCGGCATTTCAGATCAATTCATTTCAAAGTTGATTCAATTCAGATCAATGACAGTCAATGTTTCAAAATTTCTAAATTATGAAGCAAAAAATCTGAAAATAATTTAGAAATTTTAGAAATAGAATATTGAATGTACTGTATATGTTCAGCATTTAATGTGTCTGTGTGTCTTGTGCTTCTGCTGTATTATTTTGTGTGGTTCCCCTAGTAAAAAAAAAGTAATTATTTAAAATACATTTATTTTATACTAAGTATAGTTCAAATCTATTAACATATTTACTGACATATCATTTAAGACTTACTGACATAAAAATTATAATGAAACTTTATTTGCAGTACTACTTGTGCACAATGTACATTTCTTAATATTAAGCCTAAAATGTGTTTTAATGTCTCTATTGATGAGGATTGAATAATATCAGTCTTTAAATGCAAGATATTTAAAGTGTTCCTGAAGTATACTTGCAATAGTTCTACTTTTAGCACAATCAAATATACTTCAGTATATCTTTAGTTGGACTTCAGCACAATTCAGCACAAGTGCATTAAGCACAAAATTAGTTGTTCCAATTTACCAGACTTTAAGTATAGCAGTTTAGTATACCAAAAGTACAATTGCAGGGTATTTTGATTAAGCACATAAATATGTAAATGTATTTGTAGTATACTTAGAATTAAATAAATGTATTTAAAATACATTTAGTATGTTTATTTTTTCACTAGGATCTGTATCTTAATGTTTTCAATAAATGTAAATCTAAATTGTTATGGACATACTCTGGTTTAGATTTACATTCATGCATTTGTCAGTGTTTTGCATTGCATTCATGTAAACATTTTTGTACATATGTGTGTGTGTGTGTGTGTGTGTGTGTGTGTGTGTGTGTGTAGGACGTGCCTCTTGCGTCCGGCTCGCAGGAGAACTACGTTCTTCTTCTGGTTCTGCTGGGTGTGTTTGCCGGCGGGACGCTGGTCCTCTTGTCCATTCTGCTGGTCTTCTGCCATCGCTGCTGTCGAGGAGAGCGACGCTACTCCAGGTGAGGAACATTCACTCCTGCAGACCTCCAGAAACAGCGTTCATTCATTCAGAAACGACTCGCTCTCCACCTGCTGGAACAGAATCATTAAGACTCACTGGAAACACTAGAGAAGACAAACCTGTTCATCTCCTGGACCACAAAACCAGTCATAAGGGTCAATTTGTTCTGAAAGCTGAATAAATAAGCTTTCAATCAATGCATGGTTTGTTAGGATAGGAAAATATTTGGCTGAGATACAACTATTTGAAAATCTGGAATCTGAGGGTGCAAAAAAATCTAAATACTGAGAAAATCTCCTTTAAAGTTGTCCAAATGAAGTTCTTAGCAATGCATATTACTAATCAAAAATGAAGTTTTGATATATTTACGGTAGGAAATTTACAAAATATCTTCATGGAACATGATCTTTATTTAATATCCTAATGATTTTTGTCATAATGGTATAAAAAAAATGGATAATTTTGACTCATACAATGTATTGTTGGCTATTGCTACAAATATACCTGTGCTACTTATGACTGCTTTTGTGCTCCAGGGACACAAATAGTGTGTGTGTTTACAAACTCCAAACAAATCAACATATCTCATCACGCTGATGTTGTTTGTGTTTGTTTGGTGTTCAGAGCCAGTGATGACCTGGAGAAAACCAACACCACATACGTAGAGGAGAGTCAGCCGACGCAAGGTGAACATGATAACAGAGTCATTCACAAACACAGTCAGGTCATGGGTTCAGTTAACAGATTCATTAAGATTGCTCAGTTTCTTTGATTACGAGATTTAAATGTTGGTCAGTTTTGTTTTATGAAGAGATTTAAAAGTCAGTCTGTTTTGTTAAATTATGAGATTTAAAAGTTGGTCAGTTTTGTTTGATTAACATTTTTAAATGTCGGTCGGTTTTGTTCGATTATGAGATTTAGATATTGGTTGGTTTTGTTCTAAGTGAGAGTAATTGATCCTCAAAACGTTATTAGTGAAAATATGATTGGTTGTCGCAGGTAAAAGTCTGATGCCCAGACTCATCTGAGTGTTCAGTAGTAATTTAGAGATTTAGCTAATGGTCAGTTTTGTTCTAAGCAAGAATAAACAATTACCAAAAATGAAAAATAGCTGTTTTTCAAAAAAAAAAAAAAACTGGTATGAGTTTTCCAAATTTAATCAGTCATTTAAGCAATGATGTTGAGAAATCTAGAGCATGGCTGGGTATATACAGTATATATATGAGCTCTTATGATCAGAAACAAACATATATCATTGATGTTTCTCTGTTTTCTTCAGACGTCACCATCAGACTCGAGAGTGGTGAGTCGCTGTCCACTTCCAGTTGTCATGGCGATACGGACGCGGATCACTTCCTATTTGCGTCGGTCACTGGACGACGGGTATCTTTCAATGAGGCGGCCATCTACGAGCAGAGCAACAAAGACCAGGAGAAAGGTCGAAGGTCAGACACACTCATGTGAAGGTCAAGGGTCAAGAGCAGCAGCGACCCGAACACAACAACCTGTTGAAAATTCATGTTTTAATTTGGTTTTGTTTGATTAAGAGATTTCAGTATTGTTTGGTTTTGTTCGATTCCAAGATTTAAATGTCATTCGGTATTGTTAGATTAACAGATTTACATGTCGTTTGGTTGTGTTCAATGAACAGATTTAAATGTCATTCTGCTTTGTACGATTAACAGATTTTAACAACAGTTGGTCAATTTTTTTTTTGATTACAAGATTTTAATGTTGGTTAAATTTGTTCAATTAAGAGATTTATTGTTGTCGATTTTTTTTTTAATTAAACATTGGTCAGTTTTGTCGATGTCCACTTCCAGGTGTCTGTCAGGGAATCAAGTTCATGTTTTAATTCACAACCATAAATTCACATTGCCACTGAATATTAGAAAACAGCACATGAATCAGATTTAGATTTGATCTCATATTGGTTCTGAATCATGACGTGCTTTAACGGTCCCTCAGGTACACGCTGACGGAGGGAGACTTCCATCACCTGAAGAAAGCTCGACTGACGCACCTGCACATGCAGCCGCCGGCGCTGAAGATCCTCACCATCATGGAGTGCGATTCACCTGAGAACAGCGTAACGCTCCCAGAACAGCCCTCACAGCACTCATCCCTCTCCATATTCCAGGTGACACACTGCTTTAATATCGCTCAAACATGAAGAGCATCAGCAGCGTGTTTATTTCAGTCAAATGCACTGCAGAAAACATAAAAAAATGCACTAGTGACCCATTTGCAATACAAGCTTTGTGAAGCAACATAAAACACTGGAGTGAACTACTCACACACGAACAACTAAAACTAAAACTCTTACTGGGTTTGATAATCCAAAATCCACTCTCTGTTCAGTAAATGTGACTGAATAAAGAACGTTTCAGCAGATTACAGCAGCACTTTTGGGAATTATAATTTGGGTGTAAATGTGATTCACTTTCTCATGTAAATTAGATGAAGTTCATCATAACTCTCACTGACTCACTCCTGATTCATTTTTCTGCATAGAGCTGCAGTTCAGTTACGCAACACAAACACTGTGTGTCTGACTTCTGAAACTGCTTTCCATAGATAATAAAATAAGATTATGCCATAAATAATTATAATCAACACTTTAGAACATCTGTCAACCAATCAGAATGAAAAATTTGACAAGACAGTGGTATATTTTTATTTTATTTGCTCAATGCTTTCAAATTTAAGTTAAGGTTTTAGTAATTTTGTTTTATATTTCTAAATATACATTTTTAAATTATATTTTAAATATTTTTATATTTATATAGAATGTGTGAACCTCATAAGCTGCTAATATTTTTATATTTATATAGAATGTGTGAACCTCATAAGCTGCTAAAGTAATGCTGTCATACTCTTAATGAGCATAACTGTTGAAAAAAAAAATAGTACATTTTCAATTACGCTGAATGTTTTTATATTGCATAGATTTTTAATTTGTATAATCCCAATGCATTTTGGGATTCAGTTCTCCATTAAACAAGCATGCAATACTGCATTCGAATCTGGCCAAAGGAAAGCCTCTTAGAATGCAGCATAATCTTACTGGCTACAGTTTGGAGTGTATGATGCCTTAAAATGCACCCTATGTAGTCAGCTCACTATGTTTTGTGTGTGTGTGTGTGTGTGTGTGTGTGTGTGTGTGTGTGTGTGTGTGTGTGTGTGTGTTTTCAGCCCGCGGAGGGTCCAGTGCCAGACGCTGCTGGATTGTTGAGCGCTCAAAGCCCCAGCTGTGCTCTGCCCGGAAACACACTGAACAGCAGCGCTCAACACACCACCAAACCAGCCCGATCACACACCGTAAGTCACGCTGATCATCAAGAAATTACAGTAGTTCATAAACACAACGCAAGTCAAAGGTCCCATTTTTGATAATGTTGCTAATAAAGCTTTATTTTAGTATTATATGTAAAATATTATTAATATTTTCACTTTTCATTTTCCATTTTAGTTTTTAGTATTTTTTAAAATATTGCCCTTTAGGTTTCATTTATTTTTTATATAACTTCAGTTTTAGTTTTTAATTATTTCCAGTTAGTGATTTTAGTGCTTGAACTTAATCTTATTTTGTCTAATGTTTTAGATATTTTAGGCCTCTAACACTAGCTTTCTCTATTCTTTTTCTATTCTATTTGTTTTCTTTTTTATTTATTATATAATTAACAACAACAACAAAACTTTGCTACATGTACTGCGTTAAGCTAACTGAGGCTTGTCATAGCACTTGCATATCATTGCTCTTTTGTTGATTTTGATTGCTTCCATTGTCCTTATTTGTAAGTTGCTTTGCATAAAAGTGTCTGCTAAATAACTAAATGTAAATATTTTATATTTTTATAAGCTTTATTTAAATTTTGCATAAAGAAATTTGTTTTAAAAACCATTAAGATTTTTGGCATTGTGACACTGTGTTCATGGCAAATAATTATTTGCATGCCAAATTTTACAGTACAATTGTGTGCATATCAGTGTTTGTTTGTTGAATTGAATTGAATTTATGCACTGCATCTGGACAGAAAGGCTTCAACCTTGTATTACAGAGTTTGGGGCTTTAAATTTGACTTTGGGTTTTAATTTGAGCCGGATGTTTTCCTGAGATTGACCAGCGTTACCTGTGACCTGCTTTCATGACCTCTTCCCTCCTGATGTTCCTCTCCAGATCGAGGTGATGAGCAGAAGCCTGCTGATGGACAGAGATTCCACTTCCTGTCCGGCTCAGGGCACCATGTTCCACTTCCTGTCCAAACTCAGACGCCACGCCAGCCTGGAGGGAGCGGCTCCGTTCTTCAGCGTCAAGAAATGGAGACTGGACACCATTCAGAGAGCGGCCAGTCTCGACACAAGAAGTGAGGATGACCTCAAACACAAACACTTACGTTTATTATTTAATTCATGAACTATCCATATGTGACCCTGGAGCACAAAAGCAGTCATAAGTAGCACAGGTATATTTGTAGCAATAGCCAACAATACATTTTATGGGTCAAAATGATCAATTTTTCTTTTATGCCAAAAATCATTAGGATATTAAATAAAGATCATGTTCCATGAAGATATTTACTAAATATATATATAATAGATATATCAAAACTTAATTTTTGATTAGTAATATGCATTGCTAAGAACTTCATTTGGACAACTTTAAAGGTGATTTTCTCAATATTTTAATTTTTTTTGCACCCTCAGATTCCAGATTTTCAAATAGTTGTATCTCGGTCCTATCCTAACAAACCACACATCAATGGGAAGCTTATTTATTCAGCTTTCAGATGATGTATAAATCGCAATTTCAAAAAATTGACCCTTATGACTGGTTTTGTGGTCCAGGGTCAGATGTGTGTTCAGATCAAGTTGCTTCTTCAGTTCAGTTTGATTAAACGCTCTTGTTGGACTGGAGAGGATGTTTTGTCTTCACAAAGATGTTTCAAAGTTCAATGAATAATAATGATTCCTCAAATCCGTTGAAGATATTGAACATTTATTTTTTTATTGCCCTTTTTCTATTTCATTTTGGGTTGACTTTAAAATAAACATAAAAAAAAAATAATCAAAACCCTTAATTTAGAACCTCATGATATTTTACTTTTTCAAAACCCATATTTTTCGGATAAACATTTACATTATTAATCTGTTAATTATCTTAGCTAAGTTTTATATTCATAAGTCAAAAGTAATTTTAAAGAAACCATCACATATTACATTTTGTAACACTGATCTTAAAATATACTTTGAAACCTTTTCTAATATGAGATCACAAAATAAGAAGCCTATAAAAACAAAACTTCTAAAGCTTTTCAAATTTATGTAACCCTAACTCTAATGTATGACACTTTTTTTTATCCTGGTGTGTGTATATATATATATATATATATATATATATATATATATATATATATATATATATATATAAAAATGTTTTGAGATGTGCAACGTTGCCCTGTGTTTGCCTTGTGCTTTTGTGTGATGGAACTGAATAAAGTGGGGAAAAAAATAAAAATAAATAATGATTCCTCATGATACATTCTCACATTCCGTAAAACAATCCAAAGCCAGACGTCCCGCAGTCTCTTTAAACAATGTTTTACACCCAGAGATCTTATTCAGCCCTGAATGAGCCTGAAGAAGAGGAATCAATACCGGATCAATATGGGTAGAGTAGCTTAGTCTACTTACAGTCATGTGACTGCTGTGAGCTCTGATTGGCTCTGAGATTTCAACCAGGAGTGCAGGACAAAAGCTGCTTCCTGATAAATGAATTATAAAATAATCGCATTATTCTTCACCTGATGTGAAAGGTCAGTCAGTACTGCATGCTCATTTCCTGCTAATGAGCAATAGATCGCATTACATGCTCTCATTATTGAGGCTGAGGGGAGCTGGCGCCTCCTTTCCAAGCTGCTTTGCAGCTCCGTTCCAAAACCTGCTGAGCTGCTGATGTGAAGAACACACTGTGAGGAGCTCTGTGAAAACAAACAAACAAACAAACAAACAAACAAACAAACAAACAAACAAAAAACTAAAAATAAAAGCCAATTGAAAATATTAATAAATACTATAACAGTGTATGAATAATACTAAATTAACACTGTCACAATGCTGCCTATGTAGAGTCACTTCTAAGGTTTCACCATAGTTGTGATTCTGCCTTAGAAGATTTTGGAACAGAGCTTGTGCTCAGTATGTGATTGTGTTACTCAACGAGGATAATTTGTGCATAATCTTACCCAGTCATTCTCATGTTTTTCTTGTATTCTCTTAGGTTCTCCTCGGAGACGTGCATTTCAGAGGCAGCGGGCGGCCAGTGAGACTCTGGATCAGGGAGAAGAAACCTTGCAAGGTGGAGTCAGTGACTTCTTTTTGCGAAAACCCACTGTGCAGCCGCAGAAGGAGCTGCCAAGACGCCTCTCGGCTGGTTCTTTGGACGCCACTGCAGGAGCTCCTCCTGCTCTCAGCAGGTACGGCCGCATCACCTCAGGAGCTCCTGTCAAAATATCCTAAAATTAGAGCAGGGGTGTCCAATCTTGCTCCTGAAGGGCCAATCTCCTATAAAGGAGCGGTTCCCAGCCATGTTCCTTGAGCAGTGCACATTTTGCATGGCTCCTTAATCAAACAATATGTGCAGTGTTGGGTGTCTCAGGATCAGGGTTCGGAACCACTGCTATAAAGTTTTGCTCTGACCTGCCCATACACACCTGCCTGAAAATTTCTACTTGATAAGTTTCTACTTGATAACTACAGACTTGTGCGTTGGAACAGGGTTGGAATGTAACTCTGTAGAATGGTGGACCTCCAGGAACAAGACTAGGTGACCTGACCTATAGACTTTAGCTTCAACTTGCCCAAACACACTTGCCTGAAAGTTTCTAGTTATCCTGAAGACCTTGATTAGCTGGTTCAGGTGTGTTTAAATGGTATTTGAGCCAAACTCTGCAGGGTTGTGGACCTCCAGGGGTACGATTGGACACCCTTGAATTAGGGGTGCCAAATCCTTTACCTGGAGATCTACCTTCCTGCAAAGTTTAGCTCCAACCCTGACCAAACACAAATGAACCAGCTGAATGATTGAGATTTTAAGGAGCACTTGATGATTACAGACAGGTGTGTTGCAACTAAATGCTGCAGGTAGGTGGATCTCCAGAAACAGCAATGAGCACCCTTGATCTAGAGTTGAACCTGACCAAACACACTCACCTGAAATTTTGTACCGATCCTGAAGACCTTGATCAGCTGGTTCAGGTGTGTTTTAATTAGGATTGGAGACAAACTCTGAAGGATAGTGGACCTCCAAGAGCAGGATTGGACACTGCAGACCTATAGAGCAATGCTCTCAAACCTGTCCTGGTTACATTTGGACATCACCTTCATCTGTCTCACCCAACTGAAGTCTTTTAGTCTCTACTGATGAGCTGGGTGAGTTGAATCTGGTGTGACTGATGAAGGAGATATCCAAAATGTGCAGTTGTGAGGGGTCCCCAGGACAGATTTGAGAAGCAGTGCTATAGAGTTTAGCTCCAACTTGGCCATACACACTTTCCTGAACGTTTCTAGTACTCTTGAAACCTTGATTAAATGTTTGAGTTAAAGGTAATCAGGATTGAACATCCCTGAATTAGAGGATCATAATGCAACTTACCGTTCAATTTCAGGATTTGCAGTCCACTTCCAAACGAGCCTTGATGAATCTCAATTTTTTTAAACAAATACATAGATACAAATCTTGGGCAAATTAAAACAGCTCATTGCTAAATTTTTTACAAGATTCTGTAAAATTCTTATTAATTTTTCAGATAGAATCTAGAACAAGGGGTAGGCAAGTTTGGACCCAGAGAGCCGCTGTCCTGCAGAGTTTAGCTCCAACCCTAATCAAAGCTAATCAATGTCTTCAAGATTACCAAGACTACAGACAGGAGAGATTTTTTTCCAGGGTTGGAGCTAAGCTCTACAGGACAGCAGCTCTCTAGGACAGAACTTGCCTACCCCCGATCTAGAACGTTTGCAGAAGAATCAGAATTCTGTCACCTCAACATAACAGTCTTGTTTACCTTTAGGTTAGAGGTAGAAGCTGTAATGGAGCTCAGAGTCAACACCGATGCAGTGAAAGACACAACCCCAATGTTCCCCTCATCCCATGGACCCCTGGAAGTGGAGGATGGAGAGGAGGATGGACAAGAGATGATGGTAGGAGCATCGGGAGGTGGCGGTGAAGAATTCGGACCAGTGAGTCGTCAGGAGAGTCTAGAGCAGCCTAGCCTTTACCGCGACATCTGGAGCCTGAGAGCATCTCTGGAGCAATATGCCTCTTCTGACCTGAGCAGCAACGACAGAGACTCCACTCGCAGCGATGCTGACAGTGTTTGCTCAGTGGGAGCATCGAGAGCCGGCGTCCCCAGCTACCAGTCACAAGACATCGATGACGATATAGACAGTGAGCTTCCATATGATGATGTGGTCAGGGAAGTCGGGCAGAGGAGAAATGGACAGGACAGTGTGGACTCTGAGAGAGGCAGCGACGGAGAGGCAAACAACCGGAAGCTTCTGCAGATGGACAGCGGATACGCCTCAATCGAGGCTCCTTGCAAGGCTCCAGAGGAGTTCAGATTATTCGGAAGTAGCTCTGGAAAGACGGCATCAGAACGTCGCCGCTTTTTCACCAATTCTGGGCGTAAAGGTACAGTTTGTGAGAGTTTTGAGACAAGGTTGTTTAAGGAGGAGCTGGAAGACGAGGCATCGGAGAGTAGCGTAAGTTTGGAGGTAGAATCTCCTGTTGCGGTTTCCAACCAAGATCTGCAACCCGCGACCGAACCCAGGCCACGCTTCCGCCGCAGAGACTACAGCATCGATGAGAAGACGGAGGCACTGTTTAATGAATTCCTACGCCATGATCCCCAGTTTGACCAGCAGGGTTCGCCCTCTTTGCGTCATCGGCACCGCTCCCGAATCCATCTCAGGAAGCAATGGCAGTGTAGCAAGCAGTACAGCGACCCTGGTGCTGCTCGATATTCGCCATCTCTTGAGAGACACCGGTGCTACCCCCTCCGTCGTGGAGACAGCGCCAATTATCCCTTGGACACGCGCTATCACAGTACCTTGCCTCGCATCGCTAGCGCCGCGGATGAGGAGACCAGCGAGGGAGCGGCGGGTACGGATTCGCCCGAGCTGGAAAAATCTGGTCCGGAGCTTGAGGGTGCTGGTCCGCCCTCAGAAACTGGAAGTTCTGGTCCAGACCTGGAGGAAAACGCAAACAACAGCAGCAACAACACAAACCGGTATTTCTTTTCATCGCAGGACAACAGTGCCAGGGATTGTGGGATACTGGAGGACTTGGGGACAAATACTCATCCCGCAGATTCACATAAACATTCACAGATGGACCGTGGTGGACCAATGGATATATTTAGCTCTCATTTACATTCACATACAAACACACTCATGCCAGACCTGGATGAAGACTCGGACTATAGGCGTCACACTCTCACTGACATCAGTCCTTCGGACAAACTGGCGTCCACTCTGGACGATCGGCTCTACTCTAACCTGAGGACTCAAAGAGGGAGTCAAGAGTGTGTCATGACTGTAAGCCGCACCTCACCAGATCTAGAAGAATAAAGGGCCATTCGTACAGAACGATAACTATAATCATAAAGTTTTATGAATCGCTCTAACTCGAAGAGAATTGCAAAGTCCACACCATAACTATAACGATAAAGACACAGATGAACGATATAGATGGAATTGCGTTCAAAACGCTTTTTCCATCTGATGAATGATAAAAACGTCATCAGCCAATCTGATGTTAACGATCTTGAGCATTTAAAGCAGCAGAGGATATACTGCAGTGTGTGATTAGAATAAACAGAGCATTATTGTCCATTGGTGTGGACACAAATATAGTTAACGTTATAGTTATCGTTCTTGTACAGAATAGCTTGGATCATGTTTGAAATAGTACAGCGCCACCTATTGGAAAATTGACTGAAGTTCAAACATTTTTTGTTCAGATCTGTTTTTTGGATGTCAATAACTCTGTCATTAAGTGCTGGTGCTGGGCAACTAATGGCCTCATCACGTAAAGAACAAGAACTCGATCTAGCAACAGTGACGCAAATCTAGATCACGGCCATTATAATCAACAAACACACACCCCTCGCTTCCACATTTGTCACCTTGCACTGCGGCACTAGACACTTTCTATTTGCAATCCAAAATGGAGAATGCATTACTATGAATTTGAAAAAGATTTGGCCATGATTGTTTGTGGGCAGGTCGTGTGGTGAT
The DNA here is from genome assembly GCA_039654775.1 of Spinibarbus caldwelli. NCBI lineage: Eukaryota > Metazoa > Chordata > Actinopteri > Cypriniformes > Cyprinidae > Spinibarbus > Spinibarbus caldwelli. Next base: position 36,356,570 of record CM077235.1, on the reverse strand, counting down.
GCTCGTTATTCAGTTTTCAGTGAGTTCTGTAGATCCCGCAGCTGAGCACCAGCACTGATCCTGTGGAAGAAGAACAGCAGACATCACATTAAGAGAAATGACAATAACACTACTTCAGTAGAACATGAAACAGAATGAATACAAGCATGACGTCTAATGGGAACATGAGCAATAAATACACACACGTAAAGGGTGAGGTGTGTTGTATCTCAGTAAAATACAGAGTCAAGTATATACAATGGCAAATACTCATTATTTTAGCGAATCTCGTTGATGAAAGAAATTACACACTTCACCATAGTAAATGTAAGAGTTTAAACAGTGTGAACATCCATTCAAGATGAAACTCTAGAAACCCTCATATAACTTCATCTCATCAAGGGACTAAACATAGAAACACGGATCTGCAATCAAACTAACTTTCACTGTGAAACAATCTGCAGCTGTTTGGTGCTTTGAGTCGCATTTCAGCCGAGACTCAATTAAAATCAGCACAGAACATTTGCAATTAAACAGCTCTAGAAGACTTTCTGTGATGTGCTTCAGACAGTGAAGGTTGAGATCCGGTCCTGTGGATGGATTGACCTATTGCAGTTAATAGAGATCTTGTATATCCCATAATGCACTGTTCCTCATCTCATCATCAAACTGAAGCAATTTGCCCTTGATGAGGGTCTCAGATTTAAATCTGCAGTTATTTCATGAATCCAGAACATCATGAGTCCTTGTTATTAAAACGCTGATGGTAAGATGATCAGTGCTCAATATCTCAGTTTTCATATCATACATGTACAACTATTAGGGTCATAAATGTGTCTTGTATCATTAATTCCATCCAGATCATGTTTAGCGTTGAAAATGTGGAGTAGGTATTGGGTAATTGTATATACATGTACATCTAGATCACTCGGAACTGTCATTTTTAAATTATAATTCTGTTGCAATAAAAGCCCTTTTGTTGGTTTTATGCAAAAATCATGTTTATTGGGGGAAAAAATGAAAACAATCAGGTCGACTGATTTAATTTGTCAGCTAATATCAATGCAAATGAGATGTATACATGTACACTACCAGTCAAAAGTTTTTGAACAGTAGATTTGTTTTTTTTTTTTTAAAGAAGTCTCTTCTGCTCACCAAGCCTGCATTTATTTGATCCAAAGTACAGCAAAAACAGTACAATTTTGAAATATTTTTGCTATTTAAAATAATGGTTTTCTATTTGAATATATTTTAAAATGTAATTTATTGCTGTGATCAAAGCAGAATTTCCAGCATCATTACTCTTCAGTACAGTCTTCAGTGTCACATGATCCTTCAGAAATCATTCTAACATTATACACGATATTATAGAAATTATTAAAGAAATTCAAAAAATGAATGCTTTTATTTAGCAAGGATGCTTTAAATTGATCAAAAGTGATGATAAAGACATTTATAATGTTACAAAAGATTTCTATTTCAGATAAATGCTGTTCTTCTGAACTTTCTATTCATCAAAGAAACCTGAAAAAAATTCTACTCTGCTGTTTTCAACATAAGAAATGTTTTTTGAACAGCAAATCAGCATATTAGAATGATTTCTGAAGGATCATGTGACACTGAAGACTGGAGTAATGATGCTGAAAATACAGCTGCGCATCACAGAAATAAATTACATTTTAAAATATATTCAAGTAGAAAACAGTTATTTTAAATAGTTAAATTATTTCACTGTTTTTGCTGTACTTTCAATCAAATAAATGCAGGCATGGTGAGCAAAAGAGACTTCTTTAAAAAACATTAAAAATCTTACTTTTCAAAAACTTTTGACTGGTAGTGTATGTTTAAATTAAAAGATTGCTTTTACACAACAATGACTCAAAATATTTGGTAAAACATGCAATTTGGAATTGTTTGGAACAGAAATGATTTCACTGTGAACCGTTACTTTAACCTCAAAATACTGGCCTAGCATTACAAAAGAACAAACTGATGGAGTAGCTTAAAAACGCATGAGTTATATACGGTCTAGTGAGCTAGAAGAAGAAATGTTCTATTAATGGCTCAATGCTGTTCTTGAATGCAGATACTTTAAATGCCTTGAGCAACATAAGCTCTGATGGACATAAAAGCTGTTAGCTAGATATCACATATCATGAAATATTACAGAACACATTAAACCGGAGCTGATGGTGATTTTCTGTGGAACTGAACTGGGCTTGTTGCCATGGAAACAGGCGTGTAATCGGTCATAGGTCACACGCCAGAGACGGAGCAGCACTGTTCTGCTGATTCTGGACAATCTTGTTTTTTTCCTCTTGCTGTATTCATAGGTTTTTCTGAATGATTGGTTTGAAACAGCAGCAGAAGAGGAATGTGGTGAGTTTCCTGCAGCTCCAAAAATACTGAAGAGCTTCCAATCGTCCATCAACAAACCCATGACCTCACTTCCTGTTGAGTTAATCCCTCAGAAACGGTGTTTGATTTCACAAGTAACACAAAATAATAATGAAAGCCAGTTTTAAGAGCCATTTCTATTATTTTCATGCCAATTAAGCATTAAATGTTGACATTTTGCTCATACTTGGCACAGTATTTATACACCATGGTGTTGTTGTGCCAAAAGCATGACAATAAAACTATTCCCAGTGATGATTTTAATAATGCAAATGACAAAAAACCCATAGTAAGGTGTCTATATGCACTACAGTAATGATAGTTTGTGAGTAAATATGCTTAATAGCCATGAATGTAATGACAATTCAAAGTGTGAAGCAAAAAGTAACTTTGGTTTGATTCTTCAACTGATCTGAGTTATAACTGAATTACTGTGCACATTCTGAGGTGAAAACAAATGCCAGATGAACAAACACTCACCCAAAGCCAGAAGATCATAGATCCACAGAGCATCTCTTCATCACCTCTGATTTACAGCTTCTGACAGGTGTTCAGTTGTTCATGATCCAGTTTTGTTTTGCTTCAGTACAGCTCAAACAAACATCTTCAGTTAGATTTGGTGGATCAAAAAACGTTTTCATTCTCAGATTTCTCAACCAATAAAACAGCGTCTCAGATATTGTTTAATACTTCAATATATTAATAATAACTGGAATAAATGATTCCACGTAATAGCAATTGCAAGATGTAAACAAATTCTAAAAAGTTGTAAGATACAAATTCTGAGGAAAAAAATCGTAATTGTGATATAAAAAGTTAAATTTACCTTTTTTATTCCTTATTCCATGACACAGAAAAAAACTCACATAACTGTGAGATGTAAACTTGAGGAAATTGAGGAAATAGTTAGAAAAGAAACTCAGAATTGAGATGTAAATACGTAATTGCGGGAAACAAAAGTCTGAATTGCAAACAAAAAATGTGGTTTGATTCTCAGATTTCTAAACCAGTAAAACTGCTTCTCAGATATTGTTTGTAAAATCTTGTGAAAACTGGGCCTCGTATTTGTTTACAACAAATGTTAAACAAAACAAATAATTTTGTAAGAAACACAATAAAGCAATAATTTTTCAGCAACTCGACCGTGCCAACAGCAAAATGACACCAGAGAACCAATATAATAAAACCAGGAATAAACAATTCCACATAATGGAACAGATGTGAGTTCACCAGCATTTACACAATGACTTCAAACACCACTCATCCAATCAGAATCAACGATACTATATTTTACTATCTTCTGTGGACTCATTTGTTTTTTGTGATCATATACAGTGCTGGGAGTAACACATTAAATGTTACGCGATTTACATAATCAGATTACTTTTTTCAAGTAACAAGTAATGCATTACTTTTAAATTTACAGTGAAATATCGGAGTTAGCTTTTCCAAATAAGTAGTGCTTTGTTTCTCCATGTATTGACTGACAGCTCTTGAGAGAAATCAGGAGTAAGTGCAGAGACAGAGACCTGAGGATTATTCATTTCACTTTTGGTGTGAAAGGGCCTTTACAGCTGCCAAAAATATATTTTTTGTTTTTTTGTTATTAAAAAAAACAAACAAGCAAGCCCAGCCCAGGTGACAAAAACTAACGCTAATTTAATGTAATGCATTACTTTCCATAAAAAAGTAACTAAGTAACGCAATTAGTTACTTTTTTTTATGGAGTAACTCAATATTGTAACGCATTACTAACACTGCTCATAAACTGACGGTTTTCGTACAGATCACGCTGGAGCGTGGAGTGCATCATGGGAAAACTCGCTCTTTTAAACATCTTTATATGTGAATATAACACCTGCGGTACGAGCAGAAGATCAGAGATTCGGCACTGAACGCGTCAAAGCATTGCATACAGAAACACTGATGACACAGAGATACTTCAGCCAAACAGAACAATTCTGCATCAGCTACTCACTCTCATGTCGCTTAATGTAGAGCACAAACAGAGGTGTTTATCAGAACGCTCACGCTGCTCTTCTCCAAACACCAGCAAACTCAGAAAATGACAAAAAAGATCCTCCTCTTCTTCTGATAAACACCTCCTTTGTGATGCACGGAAGAAAAAGTGCATTTGAAACCACATGATGGTGAATAAATGATGACAGAACCTTGGCTGAGATTTGACCTTGAAGCCTTTATGTATAACACAACATAAAGGTATTCATAATGTACAATGTAATGCATTGCATTTTCATAATTATTAAAACAATATAATATTTGCAGATTCCTTGTTAAGCCTGGTGGTTTGTCATTGGATGCAATGCCATTTTGACGAATGCCTTTCTTTTCTCTCACAATTCTGACTTTTTCTCGCAGTTTTGAGAACATAGAATTGTGAGGAAAAAAGTCAGAATTGCGAGAAACTCAGAATCATGAAAAAAAGTCAGAACTACAAGATATAAATTCAGAATTGTAAGAAAAACTAAATAAACAATTGTGCAAAATATAAACAATTGTGAGAAAAAAGACAAAATTGCAAGGTTAACTCGCAATAGCGAGAAAGTGTCACAATTGTGAGATAAAAAGACAATTGCAAGATGTAAACTCAAAAATCTGAGAAAAAACTCAGAATTGTGAATTGAGTTTATATCTCAAAGTTCAGAACTTTTGTTTTCGTTCCAAATTGTGAGATAAAACATTGCAATTATTTTTACTTTTTTATTCCGTGAAAGAAATGGTAATAAAAAACTAAATGTCCATACACTCAACTACAGAGATGTTTCTCTCAGTAAAAGCTCTTTTTCAATCAAACACACAGAAATAAAGATCACAAGCTCAGCTTCAGTTGGATGTGTTTTATATAAATAATACTTAAAAAATATTTATCGGGAAAAAAAAAAACCAAATGGGGAAAAATAAACCCAAACGTCCCGCGGCGTCCGCTGTCCTCTCCCAACGCGTCGCAGCATGCAGTTTAGATTTTAACATTGCTATCATCAACATCATCATCATCTGCAGCATATTTCTCTACAATAACTGATCTCTGTGTGTCATTCTTTACATCAAACCATCTGCATCTTTAACTGCAGGTAATGAGTGTGAATTAAAAGACGGTCTAAAACTAAACGGAAGGTGGGGTCAGATCCGCGAGAGAAACCGAAGGGATGATCCTCAGAAACGGAGGAGGATTGTGGGAAACGTCTCCACTCTTCAACAGCATTCTCAAGTGAAGTCAGTCTGTTCCAGACAGAGTTCTGGCACTGTGTGTTTGAGTTCATCATCATGGCAGAAATGTGCGTCGGGAACAGCGTTCAGAACTGACTGCTGGGAAACAACATAAACCTGCAGAGAAGAGAGAGAACTGATGAGGAAACATCTCATTAAGAGAACGACTGTGAGGACTATTATTAACCCGACAGGAGCGTCTGTGAATCAAGAGACATCAACACACACTCTAATAATGATTCTTTTTGATGCTGTAAACAGATTATTAGAATGTGTTTCACAAGAAAAAATATTTCATGGTATTCCGCCTTTCCATTTCAAAAATTTGCGTTTAATTTAACGTTACTTGCTTTCATGTTGTAATAATTTGTGAAAATTACTAATAATTCCTGAGTGAAAACACCATCATATTGCATACCAAAATCAAAAAGAAAACAAAACATTTGCATAGAGTAAATATGCAAAACTTTAAAAATATGAAAACTTTGAAAATATTAAAATATAAAAATAAACAGAAAATATATTAAAAAAACATTAATTGTACTTAAACAATAGTATTGAAAACATTGCTTTATGAAACAATAAAATATATATGTGTTTACAAAATATATCAAAATAGGGGAAAAGTGTAATTGTTCCAATATAAAATAACAGTAAAACTATTATGTTATGAAAATTAACATATTTAATTGTAATGTGGGGGAAAAAAATCTCTATCTATCTATCTATCTAATAAATATAGTAAAAAATTACAGTAAATATATATATATATATATATATATATATATATATATATATATATAGTTATGTGTAATTGAATTAGTTAATTTTAATTATTTAAACTCATTCGGCTGTAAACATCGTTGTGCTCTGCTTTAGATTAATTACGTGGCGTTCTCGATACACAATGCCATTTGATGCCTTTGCATTTGCAATTTCCGCATGTTGTGAGATGAAAGTGTAAACAGGTTTCCATCCAACTGCATCCAATCGAGCAGAGCTGAAGATGAAAGCACTAAATATAGACTGAGGACGCAGAGAGAGAAGAGTCTGAGTCACCCGCTCCATCAGAGAGAGAGAGAGAGAGAGAGAGAGAGAGAGAGAGAGAGAGAGAGAGAGAGACAGAGAGAGAGAGAGAGAGAGAGAGAGAGAGACAGAGAGAGAGAGAGAGAGAGACAGACAGAGAGAGAGAGAGAGAGAGAGAGAGAGACAGAGAGAGAGAGAGAGACAGACAGAGAGAGAGAGAGAGAGAGAGAGAGAAGAGAGAGAGAGAGACAGAGAGAGAGAGAGAGAGAGAGAGAGAGAGAGAGAGAGAGAGAGACAGAGAGAGACAGAGAGAGAGAGAGAGAGAGAGAGAGAGAGAGAGAGATGATGTGATGGAGGGAGACTGAGTCATCGCATTCACTGCGGCATCTCATCAGCATGAGAGGAACCCCACCCTGATCTCTCTCTCTCTCACACACACACACACACACACATACATATGCACATGCACTCGCTCAAGCACACGCACACACACACACACACACCACTGGAAGTACACTACTGAGTACAAAAGATGTACTGGTCAAAAGATGAGAATAATCATGATTTTTTAAATTTTAAGTCTCTTCTGCTGATCAAGGCTCTACATCAAGATCAAAAATACAGTAAAATAGTGAAATATTATTACAATTTCAAACAGCTGTTTTCTATGTGAATATCTGT
>CM077235.1:36317039-36349159 GCA_039654775.1 Spinibarbus caldwelli | reverse complement strand
AACATTTCTGATTATTATTATTATTATTATTATCAATATTTAAAACAGTTGTGCTGCCCAATATTTTTGTGGAAACCGTCATACACTACCAAATACAAAAATAACACTTTTATTCATCAAGGATGCATTATATTGATCAAAAATGAATGTGTTCAAAAGTCTGCAAATCTGTGTGTAACTTTAAGGAACATCTCTACCAAACAGCTTTTTTCTGCAATTAAGCACGCTTTTTTGGGAGTTATTCCGTAACATTTAGTGTTTATATGTGTACCACCGTTCAGAACTGTGCTAGCTAACCATGTGCTGATTAGCATCTTTGAGCTAGGTTCAAAAGTATCTAAAATTGTCACTACTGAAACAGTCACGTCCAAAACATGTCATCACTGTTTCAGTATTATTATTACTGTGATTATTATCAATGTTGAAAACAGCTGTGCTGCCCAATAATTTTGTGGAAACCTTCATACACTACCAAATACAAAAACAACACTTATTCATCAAGTATGCATTAAATTGATCAAAAGTGACAGTAAAGACATTTACAATGTTACAGTAGATTTCTATTTCAAATAAACGCTGTTCGTTTGAACTTTCTATTCATCTGTGAATCCTGAAAAATAAAATGTGCCACAGTTTCTACAAAAATATTGTGCAGCACAACTGTTTTCAACATTGATAATAATCAGAAAAGTTTCTTGAGCAGCAAATCAGCATATTAGAATGATTTCTGAAGATCATGTGACCCTGAAGACTGGAGTAATGATGCTGAAAATTCAGCTGCGCATCACAGAAATAAAATTACAGTTTAACAAATATTCACATAGAAAGCAGCTGTTTTACATTGAAATAACGTTTCACAATTTTTACTGTATTTTCGATCAAAGATGCAGCTTTGGTGAGCAGAAGAGACTTTAAAAATTTTCAAAAACATTAAAAATCTTACCAACCGACCCCATCACGATCACAATAATCCCCATGACAGCAGCAGCTGGGTCTCTCGGTGTCTCACCTGTACAGAGGAGCGCAGGTGTGCTGCATCAGGTCATTGCTGCTTGCAGGTGGAAAGTTTGCGGATCTTGCTGGCGGCGGAGATGCCCTTCCTGAGGGATTGGAGGAAGAGCTGGAGCGGCGCTCAGATTTGGGCTTCAGTGCGGCTGACTCTGTGCCGTTCACACACAGCGGTTTGGCCACAGCACAGGTGCGCTCTGGAGCACGCTCTTCCTCATCCTCCTCATCCTCCACGACCTGCCCTGCTCAAACACACAGCACAGGAGCGTTAGAGAAGAACACACCGACAATAACAACAGCAACGATAACCAGCTGTGAGGAATCAGAGCAACTACCACACACTTAAAATTACAGGCTGAAAATTAATAAATTAATTAATAAATTCAAAAGATGTTATTTAAAAAATAAGAGTAACTTATTTTAATATATAACTTACTCTTTTATTTTAAATTTAAAATATTTAAAATGTGCTGTTTTCGGCATCACACTTTTTGCATACTATAATAATATATTACAGTATAGAAAAACTGTGATATATATATATATATATATATATATACACATACATACATACATATATATATATACATATATATATATATATATATACATACACATATACACATACACATAAAATCCTCATTTATTGGGTACTTTCAATTGGGAAGTGGTTGTGCCGAATCCTAACACCTAAATTTCAACTTGTGAAAATATTGAAATGATTGTAGTATTTTTTTTCCATTGTTGTTTTAAAAGTATCTTTTGATTGTTTTAAAAAGTGAAGTTTAAAAAAAAAAAAAAAAAAAAAAAAAAAAAAAAATCTTTGTAAATTATTAAACTTTATGCAAAAAAATGTGTCCCAGATTTTCATGTCACTACCGAAACAATGTATGTTTTAGTCCATTGGCTGAGACTGATTTAAACTACATCCCTACATTTATGATCAGGAAATATTTATGTGTCCCCCTCTTTTATAGCTACATGGTGAATAGATAAGCCCTATCATTTTAAGGTAAATGTGTTTTAAAAGTCTGAAAATCTGTGTGTAACTTTAAGGAACGTCACTACCGAACACCTTTTTTTCCTGCAATTAAGCACGCTTTTTTGGGAGTTATTCCGTAACATTTAGTGTTTATATGTGTACCACTGTTCAGAACTGTGCTAGCTAACCATGTGCTGATTAGCATCTTTGAGCTAGGTTCAAAAGTATCTAAAATTGTCACTACTGAAACATTTGGTGGCGTTTCGGTAGTGACGACTTTGTTTTTTTGTTTTTTTTTTGTGTGTTATCCCATACATAAAACTGTCACTCCTGAAACGGTCACATCCAAAACATGTCATCATTGTTTCGGTAGCGACAAAAGGAAACACATATTTGGCGGGGAAAAAAAAAAAAAAAATTATGACAGTTATGCATTTTTTTGTATTTTAGTATGTTTTAGTAGTGTTGTGTGATGTGTGTATGTTTAGTAATGATGTGGTCGCTATCAAAGCATTATTGTCACTACCAAAATATGGGACGTTTTGTCAAAAATCAGAATCAGATCGGATCAGTTTCTTCCCCCAGGCAATCTATTTAATGAAGAGTTAAATGTTCCCCCCCATTATGCAATAACAATGTGCAATAACCTAATATTTGATTGTTACCACCTCCATCTTACCACATCCCTGCTTCTCATTCTATTCTATTCCATTCTATCATCTATAGCACAACTGTACATCCCACTTATTTATCTCTCAATTTATTTTTTCAAATTTTTGTCTATTTATATTTACATACGTGTAATTTTTATTCTCATCATATTTTTATTGTCTGTGTGCTGTTGTTGCCTCTGTGTACTGGAAGTTTGACACTAAAACAAATTCCTTGTATGCACAAGCATACTTGGCAATAAAGCTCTTTCTGATTCTGAAATTACACTTAAAATATTGTTAAAAATATAATTGTTATTGATTTACCTCTGAAAAAAATGTTAATAAAATAGTAAAAAATATTTACAATGTAGATGTAAGCAAAATCTTAATAGGTCAATATAACTCTTCAAATTAAATTATTATTACTGTGTTTCGGTAGTGACAAATTTGGGGAGGACATTTTCTGAAAATATGAGAATTAACTGCACAATTACTAGAAATGTGTATTTTCACTTTAATATTACATTTAAATTTAATAAAAACACAAAATCTACTTCATTTTAATACTATTTTTACAAAATAGTGTTCAACAAGCCCCGCCCCCTGTCGTGCTCACCTGGTACAGTGAAGTCCTGAGTGTATATGATGTCATCCTCCCCGTCGAACAGCTCATCATCCTCCTCTTCCTCAGCATAACCGTGCAGATCCTCCAGATACGGCACCACTGTCATGCTCCTCCAGCGGTCGCGCGTCTCTGCGCTCGGAGGGATGGGCACAGGCAGCTCTGATGGCGGGTGTTTCTTACGCACCCAGCTAAACAGGAAGAGGAAATGACCCGTGAGTCCAATCGTGATGACATCATCTGCAGCAGGGTTATTACAGTCCACTAAAACCATATGGTAAATCTGCTAGAATGTGTTTCAAATTATATTTAAGTAAATACTACCAGTGAAAAGTTTTTGAACAGTAAGATTTTTAATGTTTTGCATCTAAAAATAAAAAAATATATAATTAAAAAAAAAAAAAAAAAAAAACGAATTAAAAACTAAAAAAACAAAAAAACAAAAAACAAAAAGACCAAAACTAACAAAAGTTAAAATTAAAACAAAATATAAAAATAAAATTAAATTCTCATTTTTAAAGAATATAAAAGAGTAGAAATAGTGAATTATTCTTATAATCTAAAATAGCTGTTTTCTATGTGAATATCTGTTCAAATGTAATTTATTTCTGTGATCAAAGCTGAATTTTTAGCATCATTACTGCAGTCTTCAGTGTCACATGATCCTTCAGAAATCATTTCAGGTGAGCTCAAGCATCATTAGTGCACGTGCTCATGAGCTCTTCCGTATCCATGGAAACCGCATCCGTTTCCTCATCCGCTGATCTCTGCTGGATGAAGATCTGGAATCCAGGCCAGGTTTATTTCTAGCTCATCTCTCCCACTTTCACTATTCTCCTCTTCCTCCTACTCTCAGCTAACATCAGCGCTGCTACCCTAATGACTTCATTAAAGCTTTGAACAGAATCTGGCAGCGAAATGAACAATATTCAGAAAACGATTCTGTCCTTTACCACTGGGTTTGATCACAACGAGCCGTTGGTCCTGAGGAATAATGCATTGGTAATGCTGCACTGATGGACTCACTTGTGTTGTCTGATGCGCTGTATTGAAAACCTCTTCACAGGATCATATTCCAGCATCCCTGCAAACAAAAACACCTCAGATGAAGGAACAGAGAAAGCTTTGTCAGCAGAGATTCATACGCATAAAGCCACACGATCGATATCAGGATCATTCAGAATACGCTTCAGCCACTGACTTCAAAAAAGAAAGAAATTCAAAAAAAAAGAAAAAAAAAAGAAAAAACAAGATTTCATACAAACAAGAAAACAAAAGTGGTGTTTGTGTAAACCTTAAAGCTATTAATGGTGTAACAAAGCACTCATGTCATGACTGGGTTCAACAAACAATACTGATCACACAAAACTTTAAACAAAGCCAAAATAGAGTTAAAATGGCTAAAATCTTTTTTTTTTATTATTATTATTACTTCAAATACACAATAAACAGTTAATAATTCATTAACCAGAACAGAAACATTGACAATTCTGCTTAACTAATAATTCTGAATTATGTTATACACATATGCTTGTCCCAGACTACATGCATTATTATTATTATTATTATTGTTATTATTATTGTTCTTCTTCTTCTTCTTATTATTATTATTATTAAATGTTTTTGTAATATTTATGAAACTATTTTTAATTTACTTTATTGTATTTTACTTATTTATAAAGATATTTTTAATTTACTAATAATAATAATCTATAAACTCTGAAGCTCAAATGTAAGAGATTCTGGGTTTCTCTCTCACATCTGAGCCTGATGTATGTGCACTGATCACTGTTTATTTATGAATAAAAAGCATAATTTAAACCAGTTTAAACTTTCATTTTTGGCTGAACTACACAATAAATTATTCAATCCCCCCCAGGTGATTAGCTAGGTGATTAGCAATGGATGTTTAAAAATGTTGCACTGAAATGTAACATTCAGTGTTAGAAGTAAGTTGATCTAATGAGCATGTTTTAAGGGCTGTGTGTGTGTGTGTGTGTGTGTGTGTTCTGAGCTTGTGATAAAGCTCTCAAACACAGGCTGATCCAGCATCACTGCTGAACATTAATGTCACAGCGCCATCTAAAGGTCAAACATATGAACTACAGCACAGCTATTAAAACAATGCTGATCGTGCACTGAGTAAATGGGCTCAATTTGAATTTAATATCTTTAACTTGAACTCAGGATGCATTTATCTCACAAATATACTGCCATTAAAGTATATTATACTATATGTGACCCTGGACCACAAAACCAGTCATAAGGGTCAATTTGTTGAAATTTAGATTTATACATCATCTGAAAGCTGAATAAATAATCTTTCCATTGATGTATGATTTGTTAGGATCGGACAATATTTGGCTGAGATACAACTATTTGAAAATCTGGAATCTGAGGGTGCAAAAAAATCTAAATATTGAGAAAATCACCTTTAAAGTTGTCCAAATGAAGTTCTGAGCAATGCATATTACTAATCAAAAATGTTTATATATTTACGGTATGAAATTTACCAAATATCTTCATGGAACATGATCTTTACTTAAAATCCTAATGATTTTTTGCATATAATAAAAATGGATAATTTTGACCCAATTTTGTTGGCTATTGCTACAAATATACCTGTGCTGCTTATGACTGCTTTTGTGCTCCAGGGACACATATATAATATATATAATATTATTATTCAATTATTATTTTCATTAATGCTTTTTGAGAATTGCTTTGAACAAAATCAATATTTAAATGGCTTAATTGCTCTGCAGCTCTGATATCTGCACTAGACAACATTATAAATACAATACAGCTAGATTTAAATCTAGAGGATCACTAGTATCGTTATATTTCAGCAGGACTAAAACATGCATTATAGTCCTAACAGTCAGGCTTTGTGTGAAGCTGCTCTGAAAGCATGTGCATTGTGAAATGCTCTACAGAAATACATTTGACTATATTTTCCAGTCAAAGAAGCTCACCTCTCAGCAGGTCTGAGAGCTGCGGGCCGCACTCCTCAGGAATCGTGTAGTCGCCCTTCCCAATGTTTTCGAATAGCTTATAGATGTTGTCCCCTTCAAACGGGTACAGGCTCGTGGTTATGTTGTATCTGTGAGGAGAGACAGCAGCTTTCAGCTTAAACCACATCAGAAAACACTCAAACAGAGAAAAACAAGGAATCAGAGCGTTTCACACATGGATTCACTGATGGAGTGCAACAGCTGGTTATGGAAGTCAAAATCATCTTCCTTTTCTCCACTGGGAAATCTATTTTAATGATCATTTATGATCTGTTACAGACAGATGTGTTTGTTAACTGTTGGTATTTGCTTTTGTTGAACCCATCTGTTCACATCAATTCAACTTCTTTTTAAAATGTGTTTAGCAGCAGAATTCATGGTGAAAAACCCATGATGCTGTGCAGAAAATTCCACCAATGGTGGCAAAGAAATCACGCCAAAAGAGCTGTAATGGTAATCAAGTTGGCCTCTGTGCACTCAAAATACTTAAACGCATGCATATTTAGCAATAACTTGGTTATTGATTTTATCTATAGAAAAAATATATACTTTTTTTTAATACTTGTTCATTGTTTTTGATTCAATCATGTCATTTGCAAAGCTTCATGGGATTGTAGTTCTTTCTCTCTAGTATTTATAAACACATCCGCCAGATTTTTCAGGTAAATCACACTGGAAGACTATACTGACAATGTAGATTGGAGAAAAGCATGGTTGTTGTCCTAAAGACACTGAATTCCCAACAAGACCAAAGTTTAACTTTGTAAATTTAACTTTCTCAATATTTAGATGTTCCCAGCTCCTGTACATTTTGTGGTCTTGAGGATGAAACATTAATACATTTATTTATTTTTTATTGCAAATTTATTCAGAGAACTTGGTCTAATTCCCATAATCCGTGTCTTTGCCATTTTAATTTAACAGATATTATGTGTTACTATACTGACATATAGATAAACAGAATTTGTTGGCCTCAAATCACACACTCTCACAACTTTGATTGAGGTAAGGCTCACTTCTCAAATCTTTTTCTTTATTTAGTAATAAAAATGTGACTGGTATATTACTTACTGGTAATTCTATTGATGTAGTTTAGTCTGCTTTTCCCTGGCTTCTCAATGTTTTTTTATTTATTTTTTCATTTATTAATTTATTACTATTTTTACTTTTTAAAATTATATTTATTTAAATTGTATTGACGTTTATTATTTTTTATTTTAGCCTTGTTCGTTACTTGTAAATTTATGTAGATGCTCTTCAATGTTCTTCACTTCATATCTGTTCCTTTAATAAAAAAAAAATTGTGTTCCCTCATTAAAGACGTTGTGTATTTGTATTTTTGTCTGATGTTCAAATGCTTTTTTCTTCAAATTTAAGTTTGTAATGTGATTCTCCTTATAGCTGATGGTTCGCTTCATGGCTCATAACTATTTAAAAGACTTTTTTTAAAAAACGTTTGGGAAAAATACTACCAGAACCAAAGATGCTGAAAAAGTGGGCGGTTCTGATGCGCCCTATTGGCTTGAGCCAGAGTCTGACTCCGCCCATCAGCTCCAGCAGTCTGTGTTTACATTAAACTGCAGTGTGTTTCATCAGCAGCAGGATCGTGTCTGAAGGAACTCACAGCGTGACCCCAGCAGACCAGATGTCCACCTTGAACCCTGAAAAGGTGTCCAGGCCATTGGCGATCTCTGGCGGCTGAAACGCTGGCGACCCCTGACTCGTCCGACACGTGTCGTCCTCCGCAAACGGATGGAGCGCCTGAGGGTCAAAGGTCAGGGGTCAACACAAAGAGTCAGTGCAGAAGGTGTATGTGGTCAGTGATGTTCCTGAGCATGAGTTCTGAACACAAATATAAACTGCGTCCATGTATGAATGTCCTCCTTCAGTGTTTACTGCAGGATTCTGATTGGTCCGACTGCTGCTTTAACCCTATAAAGCCTTCGGTATCATACCTGAAAATGAATTTCTAAGGCTCTAAATGATCAACATAATCAATCTACTGCATTTCTTCTGTCTCTGATTGAGAGTTTTTTATCCAGTCAAAGCTCTTTTAGTGTAATTCAGCTGCTGCTTCAGTGTCTTTCTGCTGTCAAATCTTGAGTGATTTTGATCAAGTAAGCGTCAGAATAACTGCAGTCATATTTCCAGATGAACACTTACTGGACTGAAGCAGATTCTCCATCAATCATGTTTTAGTCTCAAATCTGATCATCAGGATCTTTTGAGGAGCGTTTGTTTCCAGAAGCTTTACTTTCACTGTTCCTCAGCGGAGGAATGATCTTCATCTCACATCTTCTGAGGAGCGTTTATTTCTTCATCTCTCAATCAGCATTGCATTATATGTTTGGATCATTTACATCTCATCTTACTAAGACATATTATTGGAGATATAGAGCGACCGCTGATATATTTAGATCATTTTATGTCAGTATCTGCTGTGCTGTTAGAAAGACCTCATTGATTTACATTACAAGCAGCAGAATTTCATCATATAAATAGCATCTGCAGCAAATTCATATTTTTGTTCAGTTTGAGTCTCTGAATAGTTTTTTCATCCACATTCTCACTATATCAGAATATATGAGCCACAAAAGCCTGATGATACAAAACATAAAAAAACTCTTTCATATATCAGTATTTACAGGGTTAATCATTTAAATGAGCTCAGTGTGTTGATAAAACACAACCGGATGTGATAACACGTCTCACCTCTGCCACACCCAAGTCAGAGATCTTCAACGCCCCGTCTGTAGTGAGCAGCAAATTCCCTGGTTTTATATCTTTGTGTACAATTCCCTGGCTGTGCAAGTATTCAAGACCATCCAGAAGCTGACAAAAGTACCTGAGAGAGACACACGGGAAAAACAAGAGACACAAATGTGTGATTTAGGTATGAAAGATCAGCAAAGCCGGTTCACAGCAGAACAGTACAAATACACTGACATGAAAGAGAAAACACTTACAGATCAATTATCAGTAACACAAGAATACATTTTAATGTAACATTCTCAAACTCTGAAAATTAAGACTGTACTTGTTTCACTAGACTCAAAACTGTCAGTGATTTTAGTTTTTAAATCTTCTTTCTTTAACATCTTAGGACCAGTTTTACTAACAGCTTGCGTCAGCGCAAACCATCTTTTGGTGTTAAAATAGTACTGTCAGGATTTACTAAAGACGCGCAGTGAAGAATTAGCGCTCAAAAGGCGTGGACAGTTATTTTTGCATCTGATCTTATTGAATATGCATTTGTAGGAGTTTCAGAAGCAAAATTTATGGGAGGAGAGTATTCAAATGAATCACGCAACGAGATTTACTAACGTTTGCGCTCGTCAAATTACTGGTATTAGCACCATTATTTAACGCCCCAAAAAAAGCATGTCTTAAACTATTTTGCTCTTGAAATGGCTGCAGTTGTTGCTGCTAGAGGAGGCACCGCAGAGAACAGAGAGGATTTTTCCACACGTATTCATTTATTTGGAATGCAAGAAGAACACATTATACAAACATATCGTTTGCCAAGCCATGTTATTTCTTTTTAACTTGCTTCAGGAAAATAAAAGACGACTTGGAACCCTCAACTAGGAATCACTCAATACCCTCCGGTTCTTTTCAATGTACTGTGGCTTCTTTCTTTCTTTATTCTTTATTTGCGACTATGCTAAATTTGTGCTGCGCTTTGGTCAATATGTAAATGAGATGTTGCGTCTGTGTTCTTTCATTGACATGTTGTTAGTAAATCACCCACCAACATTTCCACACCATCGGCGCCGTTTTGAGCTTTCGCGCTAATTTGCCCTGTTTAGTAAAACTGGCCCTTAGAGTCTGAAAAACAAACTTCAGGACTAAACTAGGCCATTACTTTGTAAGGTGAGTTAACCTCAGTTAAAACAAACTCGAATGGCATACACAAATTTACATATACAAATGGAAAGACACAATGTCTGTGAAAAATAAAACCACAGGGTTCCCACGCTAAGCCGAATGTCAAATTCCCTGACTTTTCCCTGACTTTCACTGACTAAAAAGCTGAATTTCCATGACCTATAATGAACGGAAAAACAGGCTGCTGTTGTGCTGAGCACTTTTTTTTGCTTTTACCCGTTAAATGCACTTTGATATTTTCACACTTTTTTTTAAAACTCAGTCTTTGAAGTGGTCAGTTTGTAGCCAAAGCTCCTAAAAATTAACACTTTTCTGGCATATTTGCCTTAGTTAACCGATACAGCCTGCTGACTGCATTTGACTTAAGTGATTGCCAGTTGATGAGCGGGAAGAAAATAAAATGGTGCTGAAAAAATAGCCCAGGGCTCAACACTAAGGATTTAAAAAATCAAAAAAAGCAAAAACCACTACCCTAACAAATATAAAGTTCAAACATTATTAAAGACAAGTGACAGTCAGTAAATAAGAACAAATGAACAAATTGCAAGTAATAGCAAAATTAAATATATAGCACAAAGATAGAAATTAAATTTTTTTATGTTTGTAGGTGTTGTTCAGGTACAGAAACTGAATAATTACTTATAAAATAACATTTGCATATTCTTCACTCTGTGTTGCACCTTGATTTTTCATTGCCATTTGAAATTAGTGGCAAGGCAACCACTGCATTTTAATCATGAATCTATCCAAAAAAAAAAAAAGTGCAAAGTTTGATTTATATTAGACGGCATAATTTCAAAATCTGAAGAAAATTATGCTACGTGAAACAGAAACAGCAGATGGGCTGAATGAGACGCAACTGACCTATCGGTAAGCCCCTCCCCTCGAACGCAGACTAGCCAATGGCAGTCGAGTATCAGTTGCACAGGGAGCAGAACTCGGACCAGTGTTGCCAACTTAGTGACTTTTCAGACCCCTTAGCGACTTTTGTCCAAAAAAGCGCCTAGCGACAAATCTAGTGACTTGGACAAACCTTATTTAGTCTCTGAGACCCGCCGGGACTGCCGCACGAGCGCGAGGTCTTGTTTTCCCAGCGCACACACGCCTCTCTCTGCGTCTGATCTGTTCAGCGAGCGCAGAGAGGAGCAGCACTTTCAGTTAAAATAGATATTCTGTTGCTTCTAACTCTGTTTTACATCAAGTATAGCCGAAATCACAGCACAGCCATTGTCTTAATCGTATGTGTATTGGATTTCATTAGACAATGCCGTGATTATGAATCATGATTTTAGTGTAGATTAATATTTTCGAGAGCTGGTTATGTCTTAATGGGCCTTGTTTCAGTCACCATTTCATATTCATCCCGTTGTCTGACAACAGAAATAGTAAAATATATAAATGAAAACAGTTTTATTGAGAATTTGGCTGCATTAAAATGCAGTATGTGAGCACAGAGAGACAAGACAGTACGACGCACTGACATCATGAATATGCTAATTAGTGTATGGCATCATCTAGCGACATTTAGCGACTTTCCAAGTGGGGTTTAGCTACTTTCCATTGAAAGAAGTTGGCAACACTGATTCGGACATCTTTAGGTTTCAGTGCCATAGAGAAACATTGGAAGATCCGAAGCTCACATCGGTTTTATGGGGTTTATGCTACAAAAATGTAAAAACGATGTGCCTGGGGTCCTTGTAACACTGATTCCAGGTATCCTGAGAGGATGGGCAATATCATTTATTTAATTACATTTCCTGAATACAAACAAAACAGAGCAAAATGTCCCTAAGTATTCAACCCCAATACAAATGAAGACAAAAACGTTCATTTTCTGGTTGTCATACACTCATTAAGTTACAATTTTCATCTGCTCAAGCAGAACGTTAATGTTATCTTGTGCTTCAGCAAGGTATCTCTGGCTAAAACTAGCTAACATTAAAATTAGTGAGTCCATGTTAACATACAAACCTAAATAGCGGACTGTTCTCGCGTCTTGTACAGTGTAGGTCAAAAACACATAAACGAAGGTCTACATTTCAGTGCCTCTCCATTAGGGTTTCTGCGATAGACGGTGTTGGCGGTGATACCGGTGTTATGTCACACGACGATTAACCGGTGGGGAAATTTCTTCACCGTCACAACCCTACTCTCCACATTAAACTGGTTAAATGTACATTAATTTAATTGTACCCTGCGATACATGAACAATGTTGATCTTGCATGTTGTCATCCGCGATCGTGATGAGACTTCACCCTCGCTTCGAGTTACCCACCGTATTTATTTTAAAATATTTTATAAATCCCTCCATGGAATATTTAATTCCTATTCGGTGGCCTTCTGTGTCCAAAATTGTGCAAAAACATCGTGGGACAGGGTTTTCACACGACAGCTGTCATTGTAAGACAGTGAACAACTCTGTTTGTTTGTCCGAGGGAGCAACAGTAACTAAGGGGGGCGGGGCTTACCGATAGGTCAGTTTCACTCTCTGACAGCAGGTGGCGCTTACGGACCAGTGATACAGCATTTCCTTGGTTACCGCTGTAAACACAGCAGCACTGCGCGTATTAACACTAATTTAAATGCATTATACAGAGGCAAGATGAAAAGAAAACACCATATAAACTTTTCTGAAAACAGCCAGTTCCCCTCAGAAACACATTCATATAAAATCAATATTTAGGTTTCCTATAGCCTATTTCGCGCATCATGAACAGTGATCTTGTTCTGCCTGCTATGGTATTTTCTCCTCTTTGCGTCCGTCTTCAGCGTCTCTGGCTTCTGTTAATGGCCGTTTACAGACTAATAAAAATAATAACGTAATATTTCCACACAAATGGCATTTGGGAAAATGATTGCAGTGCAGTTTGTGTGCAAGCACGGAACAGAAGATGCTCTAAAATAAAACAAAAAATGGCCGATCGAAAAGGTGCATGTACTCCACTGTATAAATTAAATATAGATTAATAATTGTTAAAGCTACAAAGATACTTGCCAAGACGGGTATTTTTATACTTTTGTATGTATTTGCCCATTTAGGCGCAAGAAAGACGCGGAGGCTCGCGCATGTCAGAGTCGCGGCTGTCTGTGTGCGCTGTTTACACAGAACACAGCGCACGAGTACTGAATGGAGTTGACAAACAAAAATCCCTGATATTTCATGACTTGGACAAACAATATATAAAATTCCCTGACTTTCAATGTCTGGAATAGACCTTTTAAAATTCCATGATATTCCAGAAATTCCATGACCCGTGGGAGCCCTGAAACCAACATCAGGCTAAAAATAGACATGATGGAAATTTTACAACCCATCAGAGGTCTATCAGAATGTCCAATAATGACGCACAGAGCTTCAGGTGGGCGTCTTTTAGTCACTGGTTTTCAGAGAAGTGTGTGTTTATCTGATGGCTGGTGTTTGAGCGCCTCACCCGTGAGCTTGAAATACTGGAAATCTCTTTTCTGGAACGCTGTCCAACATTTCCTGCATTCCACAAACACAATACTCCATCACCATATACGTGAAGCAGCGGTCAAGGAAAGAACAATCACTCTGATTCAGCATTACAGTCAGTGGCCTGACACGCAACAGGGTTATTATCGTCAACTAGATCTATTAAAAACATTATTCACTGAAATGAAGCTGAAATAAAATGTAAATTGGATTAGATTAAAAACTAAACAATAAAATAGAAATGTCACTCTGCAGTGAATGGGTGCCGTCAGAATGAGAGTCCAAACAGCTGATAAAAACATCAAGTAATCCACACCACTCCAGTCCATCAGTTAACATCTTGAGAAGACAAAAGCTGAAGATAAAAACTAAAACACGAGTCCATAATCCATAATAACTCTTCCTCCAGTGAAAAAGTGCATCTCCTGTTGTCTCTCTCATCAAAATCAAGCCACATATTTGTTTAGAGCTGTTTTGGCTTGTAAACGCTGCTTGATCTGTGCTGATTTCTCTCCTGATTCAGACCAGAACACTTTTTCACTGGAAGAAAAGTTATTATGGATTATGTATTTGAGTTAAAAACGTCTTAATGATGGATTTGTTTCAGCTTTTGTCTTCTCCAGATGTTAACTGATGGACTGGAGTGCTGTGGATTACTTGTGGATTATTGTGATGTTTTTATCAGCTGTTTGGACTCTCATTCTGACGGCACCCATTCACTGCAGAGCATCCATTGCTGAGACACATTTCTCCAAACCTGATGAAGAAACAAACTCATCCTGATCTCAGACGGCCTGAGGGTGAGCACATTTTCAGCTAATGTTTGGCTGATCTATTCCTTTAAGACATTGAGTGTAAAGCAGAGGCTGAACGCTGAGCTGATGCAGCACTGCACGTTTAGTCATTTCTGCGTCACACATGCATCCATGCGCGTTCACACACACACACACACACACACACACACACACAGCGGCTGGTGTAAAGGATATATTTTCTGCTTCTCTTCGTTGTACAGCACATCCACCAGCTGGATGACGTTTTTGTGCTGTAGTCGTCTCAGCAGCTGAATCTCCCTGCAGAACAACAAAGAACACACACATCTATTAAACACACACACCTCCCATTAACATGTATGTGACCCTGGAGCACAAAGCCAGTCATAAGCACGGGTATATTTGTAGCCAAAAATACATTGTATGGGTCAAAATTATCCATTTTTCTTTTATGCCAAAAATCATTAGGTAAATTAAGTAAAGATCATGTTCTATGAAGATATTTTGTAAATTTCCTACCATAAATATCAAAACTTAATTTTTGATTAGTAATATACATTGCTAGGAACTTCATTTGGACAACTTTAAAGGTGATTTTCTCAATATTTAGATTTTTTTGCACCCTCAGATTCCAGATAATCATGAAATTATTCAAATAAACAGGAGATGCAAAGCGTGAGAGAGATGAGCAGTAATCAGCAGAGCTCTGAGAACAGAGACGGGCCGTGTTTCCACACGACTAAAATAGCTGCAGGCTGATGCAAACACACACTAGTGTACACGCATGTGCTGCAGGACTAGAGATATGCCGGTATCAAATTTTCATGTTGCGATTAATTGTTAATGCTTTTATCACGGTATACGGTATTATCACGGTATTGAAATTTAGTTGCAAAAAAGTGTTGTCAATACAGTATAACAGGTTTAATAACTTTTCTCTTATAACAAAAATAACTGAACATTTAAATATTATAAAGCAATACACAAAAAAATGTGTAAAGTTAAATATTTTACGCAGATTAAGTGTAAAAGAATTATAAAGACCAACAGATAGGCTATCACTTTACAATAATATCTCATTAGTCAACCTTAGTTAACGCATAAACATTAACAATGAACAATAGCTGCATTTGCTTCAGAAGTTATTAATCTTTGTTAAAAATAAAACTCTTAGTAGCCTACATGTTAGCTCATTAAACAACACAGTTGCAACTTTTGATTTTAAAAACGTGTTATTAAATATTGGCATTACCTAAGATTAATGAATGTTTAGAAGAATTTTTCTTTGGCAGTTTCTTAACTAAAGAATTAACTAATGTTAACTAATGAAGCCCTAATGTAAAGTGTGAATGAACAATAAAGAATCCAAACAGTATTTGGAGCTGTGATGAGCAGCATCTGAATGGCTGTGTTTACGGGTTTCCGGGGTAACGGCTGCATTTCTGCTGTTCAGCGCCATCTGCTGTCAGAGAGAGAATGTGCGCTTTCATCCAGAGCGTCTCTCACGCGCTCTGCCACGCGCTTCTCATCCGTGTTTGTTTACATCAGAGTGTCTTTGACGCAGCATACAGCGGTGTTGTGCATTATGACCAGTGGATGGGAAAAGTATTCTTAAAATGCATTCAAAATTATGAATAGTTTGTAATAAATAATTATTCTCAGTATCTTGAAGTGCCCACAATAACAATATCGTGCATGTTCATTATCGTGATGTCACATGTCTATGCGGGACTCGTGCTTATCTGACTGACCGCATCACTAACAATAAAATAAATGTTATCTAAAAATAAAATAAAACATTTTTATTACATATTTTTTTAAAAATTGCCAAAGCAGTATTTTTTTTTTTTAAATTTAGTTTAACCTGACGTACTAAAATAATTAAAATGAAAATTAATGAAACTATATACATATAAAAACAACACAAAATTGCTAAAACTTTAACTAAACTAAAAACGACAGAAAATGTTAAAATATAGCTAAACATTCAAAATATTAATAAAAACTACAACAGTATCTCAATTATACTAAAATAACAATGCCTCCAATCAATATTTTTTTCTGAGTTGATGATATTATCATATTTTTTGACGTCCATCAGTAAGGTCCCATTAGTCAACATTAGTTTTTGCAACTAACAATGATTACAGTATTTATTAATCCTTGTTAACATTAGTTAATAAAAATACAACTGCTCATTGTTAGTTCAAATGAGCTCAGATCCATTAAATAATATTAACAGATGCAACTATTGATTTTAATAATGCATTAACAAATTAACAAATGCTTTAGAAGTATTTTTCATTGTCATTTTAAGTTATTTTAACTAATGTAATTAACAGATGGAACCTTATTGTAAAGTCAGTGTTACCATTTATTTATTTAATTGTTTGTTTGTTTATTTACATGCATTCTGGGATTCCCTTCTTCAAAAGCATTCAAACACAACACTGCCTCACAATCTGGCCAAAACAACAACAACAGTGTGGCGTCTCATCTCACACTCAGCACACTAGAACCCTCACTAGGTGTCCAAACAGAGCTCAATGTCACCTGTGCTCCTCTCCAGCACTTCCTGTTTCCTGTTTCCTGTACTCCACTGACCCCTTTCCCGCACAGACTCTAGCATTGCTCTGGTGTGACCATGAGAACAGCGCATTCGTTACACAACGCTCGTTATGCTGCTCCAGACCTGCCTTTCAATGCCTCACTCATAACAAAGCTCATTAAATGAGAGAAAACCTGGAATATTAGAATGAAACCGTTTTAGTCAAAACACTACATGCACTGGTCAGTTTTGATCTGTTTTGCTTCAATAACGTCTTGTTTTGGGCTGCAAAACAATTAGTCACGATAAATCGATTTATGTTTACACACTGTGGACTGTGTATATTTATTATGTATATATACCCACACATTTTTAAAATACTTGTATGTATTTTATGTAAACACTTTTATATAATTAATATTATATATAAATATTTTACATATAAATCTAACATACTTTCATATATACACATGTATGTGTGTTTATTTATATATACATAATAAATATACACAGTACACATCCATATAGTATGTAAACAAAGTTTTATTTTGAATCAATTAATCGCGACTAATCGTTTGCAGCCCTAGTCTTGTTTCAGACTAGTGGAAAGAAAACATCTAAAATGGACATTTAAGTGTTTATTTTATTGCATTTTATCTATGTGCATCAATTTGGATCCACAAAGTACATTAACATGAGCTGTGATGTGTGATTCACTAGAAAACCGCCTGTGATCATAATGACTCTGTAGTGAGCGCACTATGAAGGCGTCACAAAGTTCAGTTTCTTTAGAAGCACCTTCTTCTAAGCCAGCATCACGTGTATTCTTCAGAGAGAAGACAATGCACTCTTTTCACATTTCTGCAGTTCTCAGAAGCAGAAGTCGTTATAGTCTGTAGCGGTGAATGCAAATTAAAACAACAAATTTGCACTGTCATTTGATCCAATAGCAAAAGTAAAATACACTATTGTGTTTCTATGACCTTAGAAAAAGAGCAAAGATTATCAAGAGATTGATTACATTTGTCAGAAGAGAGAAAGATGTCAAATTTGCAGTCAACGCAGCAGCATTAACTAGTTTAATGACATTTACTGACAATAAAACGTACAAAGTGTTGTCTTATAAACGTAATTCCAAAGGAAAACAAGATAATTTTTCAGACCCCACTGGCAAAATAATTTTAAATTTAGTTTATATATATGGTTAAAACTTCACTACATCATATTTGATGTAGTGAAGAACCACTTTTTCTTTGGATGCCCCAATTTGGACAATTTTCAGAGAGTTCAATTACATGTTCATGTTTTATTTTAGTTGCATTTCTTAGTTGTAATTGATAATGTAACTGATTGCGTAAAATATACATCATAATAACTGATATATCGATCACAGGCCACTGAATCAAATCAAATCTAATCGTAATCGTATTGTGGTATCAGCAAATATGTTAAGTTACTCAAAGTCAGATCATATTGTGATCTGTGTGTGTTCATTAGAGCGAGGAGGATGCTGCCTTGTAAGGGTGCTGTCTATGTAGTTTGTCAGTAGTTTTGGCACAGAGCACTAATCTTCTAACAGAGTTTCCACCAAGACAAGCAGAAGACCAAACACACGTGTCCTGGCACGCAAGGGTTTTGAAGCCGCTCCAAAAGCTCTCGTCTATTTAAAGCAGAAGCCCGCAGCTTCACTACACATTATTTTAATTAATTTAACTGCTCTGTGTGATTAAACGGCAAGAAGAGGAGACAGAGCTGATATTTCACAGCACAGAACGAACATGATGAATGTCAGAAAACACTTTGAGAAAACTGAAGATGAGAGACATCTCTAAAGTGAAGTTAAAGTCAACATCCACAAGCTATTTCGCTTCCACCACGTGACATAATATTTATGAGTGAAACAGAACGTTCAGTGAGGGAAGAACAAAACTACTGCAGTAGGACTTGATTTTCTCACAGGTTAACCTGCTTTAAATAACTGGTTTATCAGTTGAGAAGGCTGCTTTACAATCACTCAATAAGCTGACTACTGGCTGATGTGTACATTAACCAGCAGAAAAGTAAAATTATTATATTGAGATGTAATATTATGAATTTCTATATAAATAAAAAATAGATAAATATTTATTTATATATTATTTAAATATATAAATCTATTATTATAAATAAAAAAAATTGTGTAAAATAACTAATAACTTCTATTTTTTAATTAAAAGTACTTGTTAAAATATATCTAAAACAGAAAATAATAATTTTTTTTAATAAAAATAACATTCTTATATTTTTTCTCAAACTATTATTTTTTTAAACTAAAAAAAACATTTTTAAATAAGTATAATTTTTATTTTTTTTATTTATATATTTTTATAATAAAAATTATTAAATAAAATAGATTGTAATGAATAAAATATCTTAATTTATTTATTTACACACACACACACACACACACACACACACACACACACACACACATATATAATTTATTTATTTATTTTTTACAAATTTAAATCAATAAAATAGTTATAAATAAAAAATAAAAACTAAATATAATTATAAACAGAATATTTGTATATTTAACAGAATATTGTATGAAAGATTTTCTTTTTTTATATTTATATATTTTATAAATATTTATCTATTGCTACAAATATAAATTTGAATATAAAAGAACTAAAATAACTTCTGTTTTTTTAAATTACTTGTTAAAAATATATCTAAAATAGAAAATTATAATTAAAAGATTTAAATAAAAAACATTCTTATATTTTTTCTTAAACTAATATTTTCTTAAACTAAAATTAAAAAATAAATAAAAGTACAAGTTTTATAAACAAAAAATATTTTTATAAATAAAAAAATTATTAAATAAAAATAGATTAAGACATAAAATATCTTATATACATAATTTTCCATAAAACAAAATGTTATGAATAAAAAATAAAAACAATAAATTTATAAATAAAATATTTGTCTAAATAAAGATTGTTTATTTTATAAATATTTATCTATTATTATAAAAAAATGTATAAGAACTTCCATTTTTTATAAAAATTACTTGTTAAAAATATATCTAAAATAGAAAACTATAATAATTATATAATTTATTATCTATCTATCTATCTATCTATCTATCTATCTATCTATCTATCTATCTATCTATCTATCTATCATTATCAATAAAAATCCAATTTTGATGTCATGTTGACTTTAAAACCGAAAGGTAAAGAAAGCAAGCAGCTCTTACTTTTTCACATTGGCCTCTCCGTTGGGAATCCTCCTCAGTTTCTTCTTCTTCAGGATCTTAACAGCTCTGCGACACAGCGTCTCAGAGTCCAGCATCTCCTTGACCTTCCCGTACGAGCCTTCCCCGAGAAGATCGCCCATCAGATACTTCCCGATCAGCTTTGCGCGCTTGCGTCGCGGCTGGTAGATGACCTCAGTGGAGTCGATGCGATGGATGAAGGTGTCCATCCCCATCAACTCATTCTCTGTCAGATAGTCCAGATGCTGGAGTTCACCACCTACACTCATATTCCCCGGCCTTTCGCTCTCCTTCTTTCTCCTTCCGCTTTTCCCGATCGCAATATATCGGGAATATCCGAAGCAACGGAGGAGCGGTTCAGATTGGGAAGATCAGTCAGTAGAACATCATCACAAAGGTCTAATAAACCACAGCAGAAGCATCTCTCGATGAAAGGAACAGATCCAGAAAAGCACCTAAAACAAAAGTCTTTAATAATCCGCTGCTGGTGTTAAGTTTTATTCCAGAGGCTTTATTAGCCGACGCTGGGAATCACTGGAGCTCTGGACATCTCTGCAGAAACACGCAAAAACAAACCTCGCATCCTTTCCAGAAGCACGAGAACACTCTCTTTGGTGAGGATTACCGATTTCACTTCGGCGTTACGGGAAATCCACGACCACCATCCAAAATACCTGCGAGAAATAAGACGCAAGACTAATCAGAGCCTCAGATCAATCTGCTTATGAAGTGGTGTAACAGGCCTCATTATTTTCATACATGCATTCATATGTGCTATAAAACACTGCAGGAGCTTTTCACTTCTCTTCATCACGTCTGAAAGCTCACGGTGTTTGAATCAGAGGGTGTTTTGGTGATTTTTAGTGGATATAAGTGTCCTAGCAGAGGAACAACAGCTACTGCAAAATATAATAAATATATCTCCCAGTGACATATTTCAAATTGGATATTTAATGCACACAATTTTATCCTCATACATACAGTACACCTATATGAAGCGATATATAATATATATAGCAAATCTCAACCACTTGAGAGTTTATATTGTCACAAATGTAACTATTATCGTCCAGCTCTAATCTGATAAATGCAATTATAAAGCATGAAGATATTAAAATATTATAAACATTAACATCATAATTTTCTGTGCTGAAATGTTTTTTTTTTTTTTTGTTGGAGTAACTACACTTTTTTTTAATGCAAACATAAAAGTTGCATCATAACAAAAATGCATGAAACAGAAATTCACATAAAAGTAATAATAATGTTTTTTAAAGAAGTCTCTTCTGCTCACCAAACCTGCATTTATTTGATCCAAAGTACAAAAAAAAAAAAAAAATACTATTTAAAACAGCTGTTTTCTATGTGAATATTTGTTAAACTGTAATTTATTTCTGTGATGCGCAGCTGAATTTTCAGCATCATTACTCCAGTCTTCAGTGTCACATGATCCTTCAGAAATCATTCTAATATTCTGATTTACTGCTCAAGAAACATTTATTATTATTATTATTATTATTATTATTATTATTATTATTATTATTATTATGTTGAAAACAGCCGAGTAGAATTTTTTCAGGTTTCTTTGATGAATAGAAAGTTCAGAAGAACAGCATTTATCTGAAATAGAAATCTTTTGTAACATTATAAATGTCTTTATCATCACTTTTAATCAATTTAAAGCATCCTTGCTAAATAAAAGTATTATTTTCTATAATTTCTTTCCCCAAAATAAGTAAATAAATAAATAAATAAAAATGATACTGACTCCAAGGTTTTGAATGATGTAGTGTATAATGTTACAAAAGCTTTTTATTTCAGATAAATGCTGATCTTTGGATCTTTCTATTCATCAAAGAATCCTGAAAAAATGTACTCAACTGTTTTTAATATTGATAATCATAAAAAAAAATGTTTGAGCAGCAAATCAGTATATTAGAATGATTTCTGAAGGATCATGTGACACTGAAGACTGGAGTAATGATGCTGAAAATTCAGCTTTGATCACAGAAATAAATTACAGTTTAACAGATATTCACATAGAAAACAGCTGTTTTAAATAGTAAAAATATATTCTGTTTTTACTGTACTTTAGATCAAATAAATGCAGGCTGGTTGAGCAGAAGAGACTTCTTTAAAAAACTTGCTGTTCAGAAACTTTTGACTGGTTGGATGAGTGTGAGGGAAATATAAAATATTATTTAATATAAATATTAAATATTTATAATATAAATATTAAAAATAGCCTTGATTCATTTAATAAACACTGCGAGAATTCTCCATCTCAAAACCACATCCTCTGACAAACACATGAATTATATTACAGCACACTGACAGTATCATGTAAACAGCGGTAAATGACCACCATATTCATACAGTAGCACAGTTTACCTCAGTAATGTTTTGATTTGGTGCTAATATTAAAGCAGAGACAGATAAACACAGATAATATCCAGTGGATGAAGAGAATGAAAGCCGGAGATGTTTGATGATCGATCGATCGTCTGATCACGTAATGCGGATAATCGATCAAAGCCCGCAGCTCGACACAAACCCCAAACATCTCCAGGAGCTGATAAGTGTGTTTTGAGGAGTGTGTGAGTGAGTTTATGATCTAAAAGCTCTGTTTGTGTCGATGGAAATGAGCGTGTTTGATCGGCGGCGGTTAGCGGCGGCTAACACTCATCGCTAACGGAGAATAATCGCCACAAACTCACTGACCTGAGGCTGCAATCATCAGTTCGGCTCAATGAGGAGAGGAGACTTGCGTTTCTGCTCTTGTTTTGCTCTTCATTCGTTGATTTTCTTGCATCTGTTCTTCACTGCTGCTGCTGCTGCTTCAAGGCTGCCGCCATCTTGTTTACCTCCCTCCCCTCGCGCCACTGCGCATGCGCAGAACCGTGAACGCGCCTCCAGCGGCGTCGGGCGCGCGCAGACGAAAATACGACAACTTATTTTATCAAAATTATCAGTCATAAGGGTCAATTTCTTGAAATTGAGATTTATACATCATCTGAAATCTGAATAAATAAGCTTTCTATTGATGTATGGTTTGTTAGGATAGGACAATATTTGGCTGAGATACAACTATTTGAAAATCTGGAATCTGAGGGTGCAAAAAAATCTAAATATTGAGAAAATCACCTTTAAAGTTGTTCAAATGAAGTTCTTAGCTATGCATATTACTAATCAAAAATTAAGTTTTGATATATTTACGGTAGGAAATTTACAAAATATCTTCATGGAACATGATCTTTATATCCTAATGATTTTTGGCATAAAAGAAAAATGGATAATTTTGACTCATACAGTGTATTTTTGGCTATTATATTATTTTAAATATATGCTGTAAACAGTGCAGCTCAATGAAATATATTTTAGAAA
The DNA here is from genome assembly GCA_039654775.1 of Spinibarbus caldwelli. NCBI lineage: Eukaryota > Metazoa > Chordata > Actinopteri > Cypriniformes > Cyprinidae > Spinibarbus > Spinibarbus caldwelli. The sequence goes on along the minus strand of CM077235.1, from coordinate 36,325,570 downwards.
TTGAAAATATATTGAGCTTCAACCTTCATATACTGAAATATATTTCAAAATGTGTTTTAGGAGCAAGACAATACTTTTGATATCTTACAGTAGGCCTATATATTTATTAAAATCTATTTATATTTTTAAAATAAATTTTTAAAAATATAAGAAAAATACCCACAAACAATATTGGTAAAAAATATATTTATGTAAATATAATTTGAAATACATATAGCAAAATTATTTTTTGGCCTTTTTTTGTACATTTTGAAATCTATTTAAAGCTATATGAAAACATGATTATTATTAGTAGTAGTAATAGTAGTATTTGCCATATGAGTAATGACACTATTGTCCTCTAATGCTTTAAAATTTATTTAAAATTAATTTTGCAACATTATTTAATATTCTATTAATGTGAAGCTGCTTTGGAACGATCTGTATTGTATAAAGTGCTACATAAACAAACATAACTTGACTTTAGAAGTATAGACTAAGATGGGCAATATCCCAACTAACAAGGAAACTTTTTTAATATAAATTTTGGGATAAAACATTAAACTAATGGGTAAAAACAAGGTTAGAAAGTAGATAGAATCTCTCTCTCTCTAAGTTTAAATCATGAAAATGTTATTCTTTCCTAAGTGTCATATGAAGTCCAAGACAAATTTCCCAAAATGGGAAAATAAAGTCTATTCAGTTGGATTTTCAGACAGACTTTGGTGCGATGAATGCTCTTGAGGCGTGTGTCATCAAGGGCCCGTTTTGGCTCGGCTGGTGATGTGGGTTATATTTAACTAGTGTTAAACCTGTGGAATGTCAAACTCAAGCTCTGATTACAAACTCACACTCGTTCCCTCATTACAGTCCGCCTTAATGAGCACAAACACAAATCAAACAGCACAATCTCCACAAGTGCAGACGGGTTCTGCTTGGATTTCTTTGTAATTCTCATTAATGATGCAGCAATCAGTGCTATAATGTGTGTTTAAGAGGAAGAAACTGAGCAGCTGTGTTACTAACTAGTGCTGGAGAATCAGAAGACCAACAAAACAAAAGCAAAACCATTAATGTCACGCAAACCTCAGGAGACTTGAGAAACATCAGAAAAACACAAAAAGAATGAATGCAATGACCTCATCCTAACACAGCTCATTAAATAATGAAACAATTAAGAACAATTAAACAACTGTGAGCACTAACTACTTAGAGCAGAAACTAATGTAGATAAGAAGAAAACAAAAATGCTTGCATTTCTCATTTGTAAGTTGCTATGAATAAAAGTTTCTGCTTAACGAATACATGTAAATATCTAAAGGAGCCTTGAGCATGTGTGTCTCCATCTAGTGGTGCTTTACTGCTTCAGCACTGTTATAAGATAGAAATAAAGCTGTATTGATAAAATAAAAACTCATACAGCACTTTCTACATATCTGAATGAAACTCTAAAGAGAAATGGAGTGATGAAATTAATTATTGACTGAATGCACAAACTCATATAGTCTGCTATATGAGGAAAAAACAGCTCAAACTGAGCTGCAGATGCTGATATTTCTATGATGAAATTCTGCTGCTTGTAATGTAAATCAGTGAGATCTTTCTAACAGTGCAGGAGATACTGACATAAAATGATCTAAATATATCAGCGGTCACTCTATATCTGCAATAATATGTCTTAGTAAGATGAGATGTAAATGATCCAAACATATAATGCAATGCTGATTGAGAGATGAAGAAATAAACGCTCCTCAGAAGATGTGAGATGAAGATCATTCCTCCGCTGAGGAACAGTGAAAGTAAAGCTTCTGGAAACAAACGCTCCTCAAAAGATCCTGATGATCAGATTTGAGACTAAAACATGATTGATGGAGAATCTGCTTCAGTCCAGTAAGTGTTCATCTGGAAATATGACTGCAGTTATTCTGACGCTTACTTGATCAAAATCACTCAAGATTTGACAGAAAAAAGACACATGAAACACCAGCTGAATTACACTAAAAGAGCTTTGACTGGATAAAAAACTCTGAACTATCAATCAGACGACAGAAGGCATGGAGGAGATCGAGTGTGACGGCAAAGTTTGATCATGTTGATCATTTACAGGCCTTCACATTTCAAATATGATATTTATAAGGTCAATGAACTCATACAGTTGATTGATGTCTGTAAAGGAGTCAAACAAAAACTGAAATGCAGAAAAACACTCTAATCAGATCTTGTCAAGCAAACACTCTTCTCACACTGATCCAGAATCAGATACAAAACCTTTCATTTCCACAGATCCACATGCAGCCAGAAGTGGTTTTTAATAAGAAGACCCTAAAACACATTGAGGAACCTTAACCTGGAAGAATCTAGCACAAACAGTCTTCATGTTTAACACTAATCTTTGGTGTTGAATCAGCAGAAGAACATCTACTCACACGCGTGTCGTCTCAGTCATGTTCACATTGAGGGAAGATCTGTCGGTTCTTCAAGTGTTCTTGGATCTCCAGCATTGCAGATGTTGCTTGTGTCTCTTTTTGAAGCTCAAATCAATCACATGCTGCTTCAGTTCAAGTGTTCTCGACTCAACAAAATCTCATTAAACTCTCTTTTTAGTATCCAAACAAAAAGAGCTACAAATTTTCCCATTTTGTTATGAAAATGTTTTATCTCAGTGTTCTCCAAACATTTAGAACATGTTATTTATTTATTTATTATTGTTTTTAAAACATTATGTGAGCATTAATGAAACATTCCATTTGATCATTTGACAAACGTTACTTTTGAATGTTCTATGAAACGTAACATTTAAAAAAAGCTAGATGAATGTTGATCTAAAATGTTTCAGAAATAAAACGTTCTGTTAACAATGTATAAATCATGTTTTTGTGCTAATGTTTTGAGAACATTATTTAAGACCAGATAACTCTGGGTGAACGTTCTATTATTGTTACTAGAAGAATCACTGCCTGGTTCATCTTATACCAACCTACAGGCAGAAACTGAAATCTGATAAACCTGTGGTAAAGACTGTAAAGAGATGGACCAACGAGACAGAGCAGGTTTTACAAGCCTGTCTCGACCTTACTGATTGGAGTGTTTTTTGAGGCTGCTGCAAACGATCTGGACGAGCTCACAGAGACTGTCACTTCATATATCAGTTTCTGTGAGGATTTGTGCGTCCCTACCAGGACTCATTTAACCTACAACAACGACAAACCATGGTTCACTGCAAAACTCAGAAAGCTCCGTCAGGCCAAAGAAGATGCTTACAGGAAGGGGGATAAAGTCTTGTATAAACAGGCCAAATACACACTGGAAAAGGAGATCAGAGTGGCAAAGAGGAATTATTCTGAAAAAAATAAGGATCCAGTTCTCTTCCAGCGACTCAGAATCAGTGTGGAAAGGTCTGAAAGAGATAACCAACTACAAGACACCATCCCTCAGCACTGTGGAGAATCAACAACAGGCAGACGATCTGAATGAGTTCTACTGCAGGTTTGAAAAAACACCCCACACCCGCCCCGAACACCTCTCCACACAACCATTAACACCTCCAGCAACCCCCCTCTCCTCCACACCTGCACTTCAGATCAGCGAAGACAAGGTCCGCCAGGTCTTCAGGAAGCAGAAAAGGAAAAAAGCACCAGGCCCAGATTGTGTGACACCAGCCTGTCTGAAATCCTGTGCTGACCAGCTGGCCCCCATCTTCACACAGATCTTCAACAGATCACTGGAGCTGTGCGAAGTCCCTTCATGCTTCAAACGCTCCACCATCATCCCCGTCCCAAAGAAACCCAAAATTACAGGACTAAATGACTACAGACCGATGGCTCTAACGTCTGTGGTCATGAAGTCATTTGAAAAACTGGTGCTGGCCCACCTGAAGGACATCACTGGACCCTCGCTGGATCCTCTTCAGTTTGCCTACAGAGCAAACAGGTCTGTGGACGATGCAGTCAACAATGGACTGCATTATGTTCTGCAACATCTAGACAGACCAGGGGCTTATGTGAGGATCCTGTCTGTGGACTTCAGCTCGGCCTTTAACACTATCAATCCAAACCTCCTCCTGCCCAAACTAACTCAGCTCTCCGTGCACACCTCCGTGTGTCAGTGGATCAACAGCTTCCTGACAGACAGGCAGCAGCTAGTGAGGCTAGGCAAATTCTCATCCAGCACTCATACGATCAGCACTGGAGCCCCTCAGGGCTGTGTTCTCTCCCCACTGCTCTTCTCCCTGTACACTAACGACTGCACATCTAAAGACCCCTCTGTCAAGCTCCTGAAGTTTACAGACGACACCACACTGATCGGCCTCATCCAGGACGGTGACGAGTCTGCTTACAGACAGGAGGTTAAGGAGCTGGCTGTCTGGTGCAGTCTTAACAACCTGGAGCTCAACACGCTCAAAACTGTGGAGATGATCGTGGACTTCAGGAGAAACCCCCTGAATCGAATCATTGGTACAACCCTCCCCAGTCTCCAAGAACTGTACTTATCCAGAGTGATCAAAAGGGCTGGCAAAATCACTCTGGACCCCTCACATCCAGCACACTCCCTCTTTGAACTGTTACCGTCTGGTCGACGCTACAGAGCTCTGAGCACCAGAACGACCAGACACAGGAACAGTTTCTTCCCTCAGGCAATCCATCTCATGAACACCTGACAATAATAACACACACTATTTATACTCTTATTTATCTAACACATATACTTAGTCTACATTTCAATTTGCACATAATATACCTGTACATACAAAACTGTCTATTGTAATATATCTGTACATACAATTGTCAATTTGTATATTGTTATTCCTTATTTACTTGTTCTTTTTAATTCTTCTTTTTATTATCTGTGTTTTTTGTTCTGTCACTGTCATTCTGTTGTACTGTGGAAGCTTCTGTCATGAAAACAAATTCCTCGTGTGTGTTAACATACCTGGCAATAAAGCTCATTCTGATTCTGATTCTGAATGCTTGTTCATAACTTTGAGAGAACCTTGTCAGAATGTTCTGAGAACGTTACCATAATCTGCAATGGATGGATTTTGATTTCTACAGTATTGAGTGTGATAATTAGGGTTGGGAATTCGAAAATCAATTCCAATTCCAGAATCGGAATCGGATACTTGTTGCTCACTCGAGCTTTTGAAACAATTGAACATTGTCGACTGCTACATTCCTTAGCTGACTTGCATGTCAGACGACCCCTTTGGCTTATTGTAAGGAGCTATCTGAGTAACAGAGAGCAGACGGTGAAGTGGGGCTCCTGTGTGTCTAACTCTTTTCCAGAGATTCATTCAAAAACACTGATTCATTTGATTCATTCAAAAACACTTATTCATCCAGTAATGAAACAAGTAAATCTTGAGCGATTCATTGAATCATTCCATTCATAAATTCCATGAGATTTTGTTCACTTGTCTAATATTTTTTCTTCAGAATTGTGAGAGAACTACATCCTCCATTAAAAAAAAAAAAGTCTCAATTTATCCAGAATTGTGCAGCTCTAGTTTTTATGTAGCCGGCTGATGGTGTTCAGCAGCAATTAAATGTTTTGCAAAAAGAGACACAGAATGAATATGTTTGATATCTAAATGTTTGACTTCATTTTTTAACCACATTGGAATAGGAACTGATCAAATTCAAACAATGCCCAACACTAGTGATAATTCCTGTTTTTCATCTCTATACGAGCGCTGCTTCTCCTCACATCTACATTCAGCGCTGAGAAACATTTGAGGAACAGGACTGAGAAACACTGCAAAACTCTTGATTTACTCACGCTCATGTCAATCTAAACCTGGATCGTGATCATCGTCTGACAGTAAAGCATCATCACAGCAGTTCACGAGACTCATGCTCTTCTGAAGACCCATGCGGCTAAATCTTGAATCGTTTGAAGCTCATTCACTTAAATGTGTATCTGTTCCTCACACAGAACTCTCATGTGACTTCAGAAAATGTAGAACTACTGTTATGATGATCGTTGGCATTTATTTGATCTTGTCATTCATTCACATTCAATTGTTTCTCTAAATGTTAATGCAGAATCTTTTCCAGAGGAAAGTAAAGTCAATGGCAAGTAATATGATGACGGAAACTCATCAACCTTTTACTCTATGATTGAACTCTTTTATTAGTCCCACACTGCTGTAACTTAAAAACATGTCTTTTCCTCAGTATTTTTGTCTAGTTTTCTAGTACAAATAACTAAACATTCTTAAATCAAGATGCATAAAAATAATTATAATAAATAAACAAAACTAAATGAAAAATTATTTTGCCAGTGGGGTCAGAAAAATAAACTTATTTAAAAAAATAAGATTATTTTTCAGACCCCACTGGGAAATATTTGTTTTTGTTTTAAGAATAAATTCACTTATATTTAATAAAATAAATTTTTTTTTTCTCAGAAATTAAGACTTAATATTTTAAGTCATCTCAAGTAAATGTATATTTATTTAAAATGCTTTGACACTTGTGTGTGTGTGTGTGTATATATATATATATATATATATATATATATATATTTGCAGTGCATTGAAGAGTTGTATCTTTAACTAACATTAAAAAATACTGTAAAATATGTATAATTCATTGTTAGTTATTGCATTAAATAATGTTAACTACTGGGACCTTGATGCAATTTTTGATATAAATGCATTTTTATGAATTCATGGTAACAGTTTACTTAAAGTCTTTATTTGTAATGTATTATAAAACAGTTTTTAATGCATTAATTATGCCTTATAATGCATTGAATGATCTCATGAATAATTGTAACCACAGTTGTAATGCATTGAAATACTAATCTATTCATTAAAATGCATTAAAACACAGGACAAATAAACCTTCAAATATTATAATGCATTTTAACTTTGGTTACAATTATTTATGAATGTTAAAACTGTTAAACAGGTTCATGATCTAAATGAACTCAGAGCGATAAATAGATATATTATAGTGAGTTATGAACAGGCAGACGTTTGTTGATCCATACAGTATATTTGATCATGTACAATATGAACTCAAGAACCAGTACAAGATGATTGTCCTGAATAAATATAACAGCACACCTCCAATATTTACAGTATAAAAAACAATATTAAAACACAATAAAAGCAAAGAAACAGATGCGTGAAGAGCGAGCGATGACGAGCTTTGGATCGCGATGATGATAATGATGATCATTCCTCCGAATCTTATGAGATTTCATATCTTACACAATTTACACCAAAATACACTCGCATCTCATTCAAAAAGCAGTTGGGTTTATACAGCAGGAGCGTTTCAGCCAATCACAGCAGACACGCCTCATTAATACGCAAATAAGGCTCATTATAGTATTCATGAAGATCTGCTGCATCGTGCAAATCTGTGTTCAGCAGTAATCTTGTGAATTCCTTCAGTGAAAAACTCTCTAACGACGTCAACGAAGCATCAGGGAAAACGAACGCCAGCGGGAAACAGAGGCCAATCTGCTCTTCACAGTCTCATTTTATCATTTTAAAGATATACAAGCTGACTGTACACACACACACACACACACATGCGCGGTCCATTAGCCTGAGTTCAGATACTCCAACGCCACTTCATAGCAGAACTTGTACTGATCCTGCAGAAAGACACAGAAGACACGCGTTAGATCATCATCATCATCATTCAGCATTTAGAAAAGAAAGCCTTTACTCTCATTATACCACAGACAATGAAATTAGGAAGTGCTAGAATTTTTTTTTTTTTTAGATTTTTTCCCTGAACATTCAGAACCAGTGCTATTTTAGTAGCATTATGTTAATATTTTGAATGAAAGTCATTTTCATTTTAATAATTTAATCATTTTGTTGTGTTTTTTTAAATTTTTACTATTTTCTTTCTTTAATGTTAAAATGTTTTATATATATATATATATATATATATATATATATATATATATATATATATATATTATTTTTTTTTTTTTTATAAATTTATACATTTATAAGTTTGAGTGATTTTGGCACATCAAGTTATTTATTTAAAATTGTATTAATTTTGTTGTGTATTTTTGTCATTTTTATTATTTTTTTCTAGTTTTTTAAAAAAAAAATTCTATATAGTTTTTTATTTGTATTTGCATTATTTATAATTACAATTTTTATCATTTTTATTTCAGTTTAAGTTTTGTTTATTTTGGTACATCAAAAATTTAGTTAAAATGTTATTTTGTGTGTGTGTTCTTGTCATTTTTATTATTTTTTCCTTCTTTTATAATATGTCTATATAGTTTTTATACTGTGTGATTGAGTACCAGCAGATCCACCATGTTGGGCTTGTTGTTGCGCAGGGTTTTGACGGCGTGAAACACATCAACAGAGCGCTGATGCCGCAGCATTTCACTCACGATACTGATGGCACAAAACGTCCCGCTGCGACCGCCGCCGTTCCTGAGAAAACCAAAGAAAACACGCTTCAGATAAAAGACATCAGCTCCATCAAATCAACAGAGAAATAAATGCTGTTATAATCACATAAAACAGATTCATTTCTGTGGCTGAGATTCAGTGATCGATCAGAAAC
>CM077235.1:36297039-36312039 GCA_039654775.1 Spinibarbus caldwelli | reverse complement strand
TTCAAGAACTCAGGTGAGGTCAGGTGACATACAGGTCACATGATCAATGCAAACATGTTTCTGTAGCTCACACACACTGAGTTTGAGTTTCACTGCATCTCAATATCAGCAACAGAACAATGAGAGAGTGGTTTGGACACAAAGATGACAGAGAGATGTCTCATCAGATACAAAAATATTTTGCATCATGAAAATGTTTTTGTGACTATTTTCTATAGCAATTAAATGCTTTTAACTCTCTCAAAAAAAAAAAAAATCTTACACTACATTTAACGTATCATTTTAAAATTAAAAAAATTATAAGAATTTTATTTTATATGATTGTGTCTGTGTGCTGCATTTAATTATGCAATTTTAACTCTCTCTCAAAAAAATAAAATAAAATAAAAAATAAACATATTTTACAATTAAAAATGTAAATTTTAATTTTATATGATTGTGTCTGTATGCTGCATTTAATTATGCAATTTTAAAAATAATAAAGAAATCACTACATCACACTAATGAGAATCAAGAGATTCCTGCATTTACACAAATAAATAAATAAATGCATTTAATTATGCAATTTTTTAAAAAATAATAAAGAAATCTTCCATTACACTAATGAGAATTGAAAGAGATTCCTGCATTTGCATAAAAAAATATATATACAGTATATATGTATACACGCACACACACACACACACATATATATATATATATATATTTACATATTACATTTTCATTTACATATTTACATATTACATATATATATATATATATATATATATATATATATTTACATATTACATTTTAGCAGACGCTTTTATCCAAAGTGACTTACATAGCATTCAAGTTAGAGTTTTTACATTTTATCAGCTCTAGCGTTCCCTGGGAATCATATATATATATATAGAATATATATATATATATATATATATGAAAAATCACATTTTTAAAATCATAATAATTTTGAGGTGAAAGAGGCTAATAATGGACGTACGTCCATGAGCGCGGCGTTGATGTAGTTGCTGCTCTCTCCGTCGATGGTGATGAGGAAGGGCAGGCATCGGTCAGGAGGAAGGACATCCATACAGCGGTTCTTCTCATGATTCCTTGGCAGCAGAGCGATACTGCAGTCCTCCACACGCAGAGTCGGAGTCACCATATTCAGCGTCTGACAACACAACATTATCATTATTAGAAATATTAGCTCTGAGGAATGTATTATGAATCCAAACATTACAGCTGAAATAAACACAGACAGCGTTCCCACTAAAACTTCCCATTTTAGAAGTGAAACTGGCCATTAAAGCACTGCAAAAATTACATTCTTCCTCAGTATTTCTGTCTTGTTTTCCAGTACAAACCTAAATATTCTTACATCAAGATACATTTAGTTGCAAGATGCAAAATGACTTAAGATATTAATTAAAATAAAGTGAGTCAGAAATGAGGTCAGAAAAAGAAACACTTTAAATTAAGTTTTAATTTTTCTTTCTGCATTCACAGATATTTGTTCTTGTTTTAAGCATAAACTCACTTCATATTTTTTTTTTTTGTTTCCTGTTAAGCCCAAGGAGGGCTCCTGTTCCTGTTTAGCCCAAGGAGGGCTCCTGTTCCTGAGTTTAGCCCACGGAGGGCTCCAGTCCCTAAATCCAACCCAGAGAGGGCTCCATTCCCTGATTCCAGCCCAGAGAGGGCTCCAGTGCCTGCTCCTCCAGAGTGCCTTCAAGAGACCGTTCCAGCCAGGAAACCCGTAAATTCCCCCAAGGATTTTTTGGGGAGGGGTAGTAGGGTTCCGGTCGGAGTGGCCGGGCCGAGGGTCGAGGCCAAGGCCAAGGCCACGGAGGCTGGCCTGCCATGGCCTCCTGAGTCCCCTGATCCGCCATGGCCTCCTGAGTTCCCTGATCCGCCATGGCCTCCTGAGTCCCCTGATCCCCCATGGCCTCCTGAGTCCCCTGATCCGCCATTGCCTCCTGAGTCCCCTGATCCGCCATGGCCCCCTGAGTCCCCTGATCCGCCATGGCCCCCTGAGTCCCCTGATCCGCCATGGCCTCCTGAGTCTCCTGATCCGCCATGGTCTCCTGAGTCCCCTGATCCGCCATGGTCCCCTGAGTCCCCTGATCTGCCATGGCCTCCTGAGTCTCCTGATCCGCCATGGTCTCCTGAGTCTCCTGATCCGCCATGGTCTCCTGAGTCTCCTGATCCGCCATGGCCTCCTGAGTCTCCTGATCCGCCATGGCCTCCTGAGTCTCCTGATCCGCCATGGTCTCCTGAGTCCCCTGATCCGCCATGGTCCCCTGAGTCCCCTGATCCGCCATGGCCTCCTGAGTCTCCTGATCCGCCATGGTCTCCTGAGTCCCCTGATCCGCCATGGTCTCCTGAGTCCCCTGATCCGCCATGGCCTCCTGAGTCTCCTGATCCGCCATGGTCTCCTGAGTCCCCTGATCCGCCATGGTCTCCTGAGCTTCCTGCGCCGCCATGGTTCCCTGAGCTCCCTGATCCACCATGGCTCCCTGAGTTGCCTGCTCCGACCATGGTGCCTGGATCTGGGGCCGCCTTGGAGGCATCCCGTCCCGTCCAAGCCTGTCTGGAGGGATCTCCAAGGTTCCCACTCTCCCACCCCTTTGATGTTGTATGGCATGAGGACGTGCCTTCCGGAGGGGGGCATCATGTCAGATCTGTGTCCCCATGTCTTGTGTTTTGTTGTTGTTTTTACTCCCCATGTGCTCTCTATGTCCTTTTTTGGGTTTTTCTGTTCCTGTTCCTGTTCCTGTCCTCGTTTAGTGTGATTATTAGTTCATTAGTCTTCAGCTGTGTTTAATTAATTATCTAGTGTTTTTAAGCCCTGTGTTTCCATGTCTCTAGCGTCCGGTATTGTACGTCCAACCCCACTGCTACGTGTGTGTTCCTGCCCGTTCTTTGTTTTGGATTTAATAAAGACTGTTATGTTTGCTGAATCTCCTCGTCTCCTCATTCCTACACAGTAGCAGCGATCGTAACAATTACACAGACCATTATCCACTCATTTTAAAGACATTTCTGTTAACCCTAAAACACAACGCAATGCAGTGTAAAATTCAAAATACTGGTAAAACACCTGTAAAAAATAACTATGGAAAAATTCCTTCAAATTATACAGGTACATTGTGCTCTATTTTTACAGATTTTTTTTTTTTTAGAGTGTAGACAGCGTTCACACTAAAACTTCACATTTTAAAAGTGAAATTCGCTAATGAAATACTGCAAAAAATGATGTTCTTCCTCTGTTTTCCAGTACAAATATCTAAATATTCTTACATCAAGATGCATTTAGTTGCAAGATGCAAAATGACTTAAGATATTAATCAAAATGAAGTGAGTTTTTGCTCATTAATCTGCCAATGAGGTCGGAAAAATAACCATTTAAATTAATTTTAAATTTTTCTTACTGCATTTACAGATATTTGTTCTAGTTTTAAGTATAAACTCACTTCATTCTGATGCATTTTATCCAAAAACAAGACTTCATATCTAAGTAATTTTGCTTCTTGAATAAATATATAGACACTTTACCTGAAACGTTTAATGCATTATAAAAGTATTTTAATGCATTAATTACTATTAATTAGTTTTATAACATTATAATACTTACCTATTCATCATTACACCTTTAGAAAGTACAATGCATTAAAACACATGACAAACAATCCTTCAAATATTATAATGCATTTTAACTTTAGTTAAACTTATTTATGAAAAGATATGAATACCTTTACTATGGATTGTACAAAACATTACAGCTGATTTAATAAACATAGGTCAACGTTCACACTAAAACTTCACATTTTAAAAGTGAAATCAGCTATTAAAACACTGCAAAAATGACGTTCTTCCTCAGTATTTCTGTCTTGTTTTCCAGTACAAACATCTAAATATTCTTACATCAAGATGCATTTAGTTGCAAGATGCAAAATGACTTAATACATTAATCAAAACTAATTGAGTTTTTGCTCATTAATCTGTCAATGGGGTCAGAAAAATAACTCTTTAAATTAAGTTTTAATTTTTCTAATTTGTTCTTGTTATAAGCATAAACTCACTTCATTTTGATGTATTTCTTCCAAAAACAAGACTTCATATCTAAGTAATTTTTCTTCTTGAATAAACATATAGACATTTTGGTAACACTTTACCTGAAATGTTTATATATAATGCATTATAAAAGTGTTTTAATGCATTAATTATTATTAATTAATATTATAACATCTATTCATCATAACACCTTTAGAAAATATAATGTATTAAAACACGACAAACAAAACTTCAAATAATATAATGCATTTTAACTTTGGTTCCCCTTCAGTCGGTCACTCCGAGTCACATCGGTGACCAACGAATGGGATCTCGTTTGAAAGACCAATCTACTTCGAGTATAAACTAAACGAGCCAATGTACATTGGCATGCAATAATTGCATCCAGCTGCTGCTCGTCACAGCACGAGCATAAGTAGGCAGCAGGTGCAACGCATACTCAGCTTTTCGCTTCGGAGCCGAGCGGTTCTATCGTTCTGCTCTGCCTTTCGTCTGAGAGTGATTTTCTGACGAGTCAACGAACGCTCTGGGGAAGAGGCTTCTTCAGCACTCGTGTTGGTGTGACGGTGCAGCAACGGTGGTTCCCCTGTGCACTTCAGCAATTCTGAAAGAGCTAATTTCCCTAAAAGAGCAAGACATGTGTGCGTCTTTGTAAAGATGACGGTGCATCTTTTTAAAGATGTCATTCCAACTGTATGTTTCTGGATGCGGTCATTACCTGGCGCCGGATGACAGTCACGATGAGCCGTTGCAGTCTGCAGAGCTGAGAACTCTGTCTATAAAGACAGTGTTCTTAACTGCGCTGGCTTCCATCAAGAGGGTAGGGGACCTGCATGCATTTTCAGTCAACGAATCGTGCCTGGAATTCTGGCAGGCCGACTCTCACGTTATCCTGAGACCCTGGCCCGGATATGTGCCCAAGGTTCCCACCACGCCTTTTGGGGATCAGGTGGTGAACCTGCAAGTGCTGCCACCGGAGGAGGCAGACCCAGCCCTAGCTTTGCTCTGTCCCGTTCGTGCTTTGCGCATATATGTGGACTGTACGCAGAGTTTTAGGACTTCAGAGCAGCTCTTCATCTGTTACAGAGGCCAGCAGAAGGGAAAGGCTGTCTCCAAGCAGAGGGTGGCCCACTGGATAGTGGATGCCATCGTCTTGGTGTATCAAACCCAAGGCGTGCCCTGGCCCCTTGGGTTGAGAGCACACTCGACAAGGAGTGTTGCTTCCTCCTGGGCACTGGCACAAGGTGCCTCGCTGACAGATATATGTAGAGCTGCAGGCTGGGCGACACCCAACATGTTTGCTAGGTTTTATAGCCTTTGTGTAGAGCCAGTGTCCTCTCGTGTACTCGCCTTGAGTAGCCAGTAAAGCCAGAGGTACGGCTCGGTGTCTCGCTTGCTGCGCCATTCCCCTCTATGGACCGGATATGTGCACCTATTCTGCTCTTCAGTTCAGTTCCCCATATGGCAAACCCTGTGGAGTTCCTCCGTCACCCTCGGCAGCCAGACATAGCGGAGTGTCTGGCGCCAGGCCTAACACTCGTAAAGTGGCCCGTTGGTAAACCCCTGTGCTAGGCTAGGTGCCATATATTGTGATCCCCACGGTGATCCCATGTGTGTATTCTTCCATGGTACGGTTCCCCTTTCGGTGAGCCCGTGTCTTTCCCTTGGCAGATTCTGCTCTGCCGTCCCTGCCGGTGTTGACTCCCTCCTAAATGGGCCGGAGCCACCTCAGAGACATTCCATATGTTGTACTGCTCTTAATGCCCAGTCCATATGTGTAATCTCCACATGATACCTCCCTGCGGGCAGGATGTGGATTCCGCAGCGTCCCTGGAAAGGGTACGCTTTGAGAGTGTTATCCAATAAGTCTTACTGTATGGGTCTAGTGGAACAACAGTAATAGACTCTCTCCACGTAAGCCCTGTCCTATCTTTCACCCCAGTTGCTGTGGGGGGACCAGGTGGCTTACGAGGGGTGCTGGAAGGGGCAGCAGTCATGGCACTTTGGTAAGGATCCCATTTGTTGGTCACCGACGTGACTCGGAGTGACCGACTGAAGGGAAACGTCTCGGTTACATATGTAACCATTCATTCCCTGAAGAAGGGAACAGAGGCATCACATCCCATTGCCACGGCTGCTGTTCCACCGCTGAGCGGCCGGGTCCCTGGCTCGGCTCCTCATTGAAAACCTGAGTATGCATTGCACCTGCTGCCTACTTATGCTCGTGCTGTGAAGAGCAGCAGCTGGATGCAATTATTGCATGCCAATGTGCATTGGCCTGTTTAGTTTACAATTGAAGTAGATTGGTCTCTTGGTCACCGACGTGACGTCTCTGTTCCCTTCTTCAGGGAACGAGGGTTACATATGTAACCGAGACGTTACACTTATTCATGAAAAAATATGAATATGTTTATTATGCATCATACATAAAGACTGTAAGTAAAGGGTTTCTGATATTTGTACTGGAAAACAAGACAAAAATCCTGAGTAAAAAATATATATATTTTTTGTAATCATTTTGTGTAATATGGGTACATGAGATATAAAATGTCCTTTATTAAACATTCAACATCTGACAGATAATTTTTAATAAGTGCAAATGTTCCATGTGTTTGTTTACAGTAGTTTTGATTTTTTTCTATAAACGTGTAAGCAGCAGAAGAGATGATGAATCGTTTAGTGCTGCAGAAACAGATAAACAAACCTGATATTTTCTGTTTCCAATACTGGCCTAATCAAATCAACGCTGATAATGTATTTAAAATGTCTTGATAACTGAAATATTGTGTGGCTCCGATTCACATCACACTGCTGATATTCAATACAAACACTCATAATTTACCATTTCTTCAGCACTTTGTAAATAAAATCAAAGCAGAATCACAGAAAGCGTTTCATGTCTTCAGCTCTGAAAGCCATTCAGAATAACCTCTCACCCTGAACTCCTCTTTGATTGGACTGGAGTTGGTCTGAGGATCCAAACGGTTCATGTCGTAGTAAACAGAGCGAAGCTGATTGGCTGGGATGGTGGTGTCGCCGCAGAGACACGCCTCCAAGATGGCGTCATGAATGAAGACATACTGCTCCTGACAAACACAAGAAACAAGATCCAGTACGACTGAACACTATCACATCTAGAATGATGAGTTCAAAAGTTCTGTTGTTTTTTTAAAAAAAATTATTACTTTTATTCTTCAAGAACATATTAAATTGATCAAAATTGACAGTAAAGACATTTATAATGTTACAAAAGATTTTTGTTTGAAATAAATGCTGTTCTTTTGAACTTTCTATTTATCCGTGAATCCTGAAAAATAAAATATATCATGGTTTCCACAAAAATATTGGGCAGCACAACTGTTTTCAACACTGATAACAAGAAATGTTTAATAAGGAAATTCAAATAATTAAATATTTTAAGTATTATTAATATAAATGTTTAAATTCAATTAAAATTAAACAATTGTTAATTATTAATATACATTTTAAATTAATGCAAATATTTAAATATAAATTAATATAAATGTCATTAATGTAATTAAGAAAATGAGAACCAAATATTTTAAATGATTAAAATATAATTTTAATTAAAATTAAATCATTTTAATTATTAATATAATTATTAAATTACTATAAATATGTAAATTTAATTTAAAATTACTATAATATGTAAAATTGTAAATTAATATATAAGATTAATATGAATATGTTTTGATTCAAAATGTTTCTTGAGCAGCAAATCAGCATATTAGAATGATTTCTGAAGGATCATGTGACACTGAAGACTGGAGTAATTATGCTGAAAATTCAGCTTTGATCACAGAAATAAATTACAGTTTAACAGATATTCACATAGAAAACAGCTATTTTAAATTGTAATAATATTTCACAATTTTTTTACGGTATTTTTGATCAAATAAACGCAGCCTTGGTGAGCAGAAAAGACTTCTTTCAAACACATTAAGAAATCTTTTGAACGGTGCAGTAGGTCATCCAGGTTTGGTCATATATTAAATCAGTTGTAGTTCTCAACAGAAATAAATGCTTGATTTCCTCCATCGCTGTGCCACTTTTCTCTATGTTTTGTATTCATGGGATTTGTCAGCGTTGCAAATGCAGATGCAGCTGTGATTGCACTCATTTGTTTCACGAGAGACTTTGACGGCGTAAAACAGAAAGAACATCAAACTTTATTAGCAGCGAGTCGTGAAGCGGACAAGCGTTTGATGGAAATCGCTGCTGAAGTGACATTTCCAGAGCATCTTGGCCTGTCGCTTTGACTTGATAGTGTGATGATGGGGT
Organism: Spinibarbus caldwelli; assembly: GCA_039654775.1. Lineage (NCBI taxonomy): Eukaryota > Metazoa > Chordata > Actinopteri > Cypriniformes > Cyprinidae > Spinibarbus > Spinibarbus caldwelli. The sequence goes on along the minus strand of CM077235.1, from coordinate 36,303,681 downwards.
CAGTGCATCTCTGATTAGGCATCGCACACGACCTTTGACCTTTCCGCTGGCACGTCCAATCAGAACGCACCCTAAAAAGCATGCGATCATCAGCGGAGCTCTAATGAGTGAGTGTCGCCCCAAATGATTAGTGACGGTTCAAACACGCGTGTAAAAAGGTAATGCATGCCCATCGGGCGTCAAAGCGTGCCAAAACACCTGCGAGCCAAACACACACACACACTTGCGTCTGAAGGTCACTGAACTTAAGCAGGGTGAATCAGGCTTCTCAAATACCAGTGCAGTCGTCAGCTCTGAAACATCTGCCCATTAAACGCAGTGATGCCTGCGATCTGAATGCAGACGCAGATGCTGCAGAAAGCCATCAGGAGCCGCAAAAATAATCCGCTGTCGTTTCTCAAATGCATTATGGCTCTTAAAGCACCTGCATCGGCTCTTGAGCGACTGAGAGTGTTTATGAGACGCTCAAAGGTTAAAATAGCAGCGTGCTGGAATCAGGAGGAACAGATATGAGTGCGTTTATTGCGCTTTATCTGATTTCTCTTCCACCTCCTTGTTTCTAAAGCCTCTTATACTAGAACCATATTTATCTCTACTTCTCTCTTAATTTAGAAAAAAAAGCCCTATCCTCTATTTTGTGTGAAAGGGTTTGTTCTAAACATCTAACTTTACATATAAATATATTTAATAAAAATTGAAATTCAATTCATTTTTTAAACTTTTTTTTTTTAAATACAAAAAATTATAATAAAATAAATATTTGACTAGAACTCTGCATTTATGCCTATTTCTCTCTCTCTCTTGCTCTCTCTCTATTATAATTATTATTATTATTATTATTATTATTATTATTTTAATAAGTCTTTATTCTCTCTTTTGTATGACAGGTTTTTTTTAAATCTCTAACTTTACGTATAAATCTAAATATATTTAACAAAAAATCTTATTCAATTCAATTTTTTAAACATTTTAATTCATTTTTTAAATATTATATAAATACATAAAATATACATATAATATTTAATAATAATAAAATCATAAAATCTAATCAAATATTTGACTAGAACTCTGCATTTATCTATATTTGTCTCACTCTCTATTTTTAAGTCTTTGTTCTCTCTTTTGTGTGTCAGGGTTTGTTCTAAACCTCTAAATATACATATAAACAAATATAACTAATAAAAATGAAATTAGGTTTTTATATTTTTATAATATTAATATATAAAATAAATTGAAATAAAGTTTAATAAATATTTAAAAATAACACCACATTTATCCCTATTTCTCAAACAAAAAATACTTCTATTCTGTCTTTTAACAGTGTTTGTGTAATACAGGGTTTGTTCTAAACCTCTAACATTGCTTATAAATGTAATTAATAAGAATTATTAACTCTGTAGTTCAAACTTATGCGCCCTCCAGAAGCTTGCGTTCTGCAAGTGAATGATGCCTTGTGGTGCCATCCCAAAGAGGCACAAAATCACTCTCACTGACCTTTTCCTGGACTGTGTCCAGCTGCTGGAATGACCTCCCGATCTCAATTCGAACAGCGGAGTCTTTAGCCATTTTCAAAAAACACCTAAAGACACATCTTTTTCGCCATCACCTGACCAATTAATACTTGCACTTACCTATTCTAATCTATTCTATTCTATTCTATTCTATTCTATTCTATTCTATTCTATTCTATATAAAAAAAACAAAACAAACAAAAAAAAAAACAAAAACAAAAAAAAAAACCTATAGCTACGTGTACTGTGCTAGACTTGGTATGATTGCTTCTATTGTTCTCCTCATTTGTAAGTCGCTTTGGATAAAAGCATCTGCTAAATGATTAAATGTAAATTATTTCTTAATAAATAATCAATTATATATATATATGGTGAAGAGGTCAGAGGTGAGTGAAGCAGTACCTCAGTCTGCACCATGTTGACTCGGCGTGACCTTAGCTCTCTGACGCAGTTATAGATGTCCACGACTCCTTCCCGCTCCGCCATATCCAGCATGATGTCAATCACGATGAAGCAGCCCGTTCGCCCCGCCCCCGCGCTGTGAGCGGCCAATCAGAACACAGATTTAGATCCACAGATAAAAACACAGGAATCAATCACAATAAAATCACCCTAATGGCAAGATCTGTTTGGAGAAGACCTTCAGCTCAAGCTCAAGTTTATTTGTGAGTCAGAATAGTTTCTGTTCAGTAAAAAATCTTTCTTGAATTCATAATTACAAGCTTTATATATGTATTGAGAACTTTTACATTAGTTCCAAATTCTCTCAATTGACTGTGATGTCAACATATAAAATAAAAAACTACATTGCACTACAAAATAAATAGATATAAATAAATAAAGTTTGGAATAATTACGATTTTTAATGCTTTTGAAAGAAGTTTACATCTTGCAATTATTTTTTAGGATTTTTTAAAATGTTTTTATTGTTTCAGAATAAAAAAAAATAACACAAAGGTAATTGTGAATTTTGCTCTAACAGTTGCAATTCTGAATATATAAAGTCAAAACTGTGAGAACAAACGTTTCAAAAAATGTCATAATTACCTTTTTATTCTGTGTAATAATTAACATGTTGTGTTTGAAAGAAGTCTCTCTCATACACAATATTACTGTTTTACTGCATTTTTGGTAAAATAAATGCAGTCTTGGAGAGCAAAAGATACTTCTTTCAAAATTTTTGACTTGTAGTGTTGATATAATAATAACAACAACAACTTCTGTTTAATCTTGTTACAATGAATGTTTTATGATGTGCTTTATTTATACTTTAACATTTTTAAAAAAGTAAACATGGATCCATTTTATCATAATAATAATAAACTTAATTTTTTAATTTAGATAGAAGTAGCTTCTCAAGACGATTTAAATAATAAATACAAATCTAATATTTTTAAATGATAAAAATATACTTATAATTCAACATTTATAAATGACACATATATATAAAAAAAAGTGAAAACGACAACACCAAAAGTTAAATCAACGAGTCAGACAGTCATGTTGGTGTTCTAAAGAGTCTCTTTATGTATGTAATGTGGAATACCTGCAGTGGACCACGATGGGTCCGGCGTTGGTGGGTGATTTGGCTTTGACCCTCCGCACGAATCCCAGCAGACCTGTAGCGTGATAGGGAACGCCATGATCCGGCCAGCCGGTGAAATGAAACTGACTGATCTCACGGATCTCATGAGCTCCTCTCTGCAGAACAGACAGAGACTTCATCATCATCATCATCATCATCAGACCTGAGCTTTACTATTCAACACACACTTCATCATCAGACCCGAGCCGCTCGCATTCACATTTATCTGACTAAAATCTACCAAAACTTCAACAACAGCTAGTGAAGAGCTTTTCATTAAACTCATGATTGATCAAAAACAGTCCACATATGTGACCCTGGAGCACAAAAGCAGTCATAAGCAGCACAGGTATATTTGTAGCAATAGCCAAAAATACATTGTATGGGTCAAAAATGATTGATTTTTCTTTTATGCCAAAAATCTTTAGGATATTAAATAAAGCTCATGTTCCATGAAGATATTTAGTCAATTTCCTACACTCTTAAAAATAAAGGTGCTTCATGATGCCATAGAAGAACCTTTTTGTCTAAATGGTTCCATAAAGAACTTTTAACATCTGAAGAACCTTTCTGTTTCACAAAAGGTTCTTTGTGGTGAAAGAAGGTTCTTCAGATTATAAAATGGTAAGGAAGATATGGTTCTTTAAAGACCCTTTGACTGAATTGTTCTTTGTGGAACCAAAAATGGTTCTTCTATGGCATCGCTTGAAGAACCTTCTGAAGCACCTTTATTTTTAAGAGTGTACTGTAAATATATCAACACTTAATTCTGAATTAAATCAATAATGGATCAATATTGGCGATTTTCTCAATATTTAGATTTTTTTGCACCCTCAGATTCCAGATTTTCAAATAGTTGTATCTTGGCCAAATATGGTCCTATCCTAACAAACCATACATCAATGGAAATCTTATTTATTCAGATGATGTATAAATCTCAATTTTAAAAAATTGACCCTTATGACTGGTTTTGTGCTCCAGGGTCACATTTATGTATTCATGTTTATCAACAACATTCAGTCCCAAAAGTGTGTGAGACATAGGGAAAAGGTGAAATATATTTTATTAAAGTTTTTGTCACTTATATAACTTCACAGATTATTTTACAGAAAGTATTTTTTGTCACTAATGGTACTCCATACAGAGCCAGGTCAAAATGATCCAAACATGAAACAAGTAATTTTTATTTCATAAATGGTTATATCTCCTAAAAATAATTGTAAAATATCTGAAAAATAAATACATAAATGATGTGTATTGTGTGTATTTTATTCACTTACTATAAACTATGCATTTTTTTTTAGAAATGTTTATCTGCTCACCTTCTCCACCGCAAAGGTTCTGATGACATATTCAGACAGAAGCTGCGTCTCGATCAGCGTCACTTTGATGTCTCTGTAGATCTCAGTGTCGTCCGGCCAGTACTTACAGCACTTCACCTGTCAAACACACACAAACACACACACACACCTTCATCAGAGGAGCAGGGGTTTGAGTCCGGCTCGCAACATCAGGAAGCCACTTTAACCTCACAAATTTTTTTACTATTTTTGTAACTGATGTCATACACAACGGTAATTCAAAGTGCATTAAATAAAAATTATACAAAAATAAAAAAATAAAAAAATAAAAATAAAAACAGAAAATATGTAAGTTTCTGCAACAATATTAAAAAAAATTCATCTTGCAATTCAGGCAGTTTTTTTCTCAGAATTCTGGCTTTACAATTTGCAATTTTGTTTTTTTTTAAATTTATTTTTTTGTTAACAAAAACAAAACAAAAAAGCAAACAAACAAACAAGCAAACAAAAAAAAAGATGTCTGCAGATTTTTAACTCACAATTCAGAATTTCATATCTCACAATTTTGACGTTTCTTCTCAGAATTGCAAGTTTATATTATATATAAATTTTATCATCATATTACATCATATTATATTACTAATTATATTAAACTAACTTTAAAATTTAGTTGCATCTTGTATAACTTAAAAAAAAAAATTGAAAGAAAATAATTTGAAATTTGTTTAAATTAATTTGGTGAATTACAGTAATAAAAACCATATTTTAACAATTTTTTTTTTGTTGTTGAATACACTGTAAAAATTATTTGTTGGTTTAACTTTATTTAAGTAGCCCAACAAACAAATTTTGATCCAACAAATCAAACAAAACAAAATCTGAAATAACATATCAAATTTTGAGTTTATTTTAACTACAAAATTGAGTAGACACAAAGAAACATATTAGATTATTCAACAGAAACTCAAAATATTATGTCACCTGAACAACATTTGTGAATCTAAGCTGATTTGACAAAAAAAGTGAAAAGTTATGATAGTGAATCATGAAAATATTTTTACAGTATACATTCTAGTAGATTTGTGGACTTTCTGAGGAGTAAATGCTGATGTGGAGATGAAGAGCGTCAGAAATGCATCTGACGAAGCTCATCGTGTCTGACCTTTCGGCATGTGATAGCGCTCTGTTTCAAATGTCACTTGATCACATTAAATTAACCCTTCAGCGGCAGAGAGCAGGCCATGCGCTCCTGATTAACACACGTATTGATGGAGAAACTCACTGCTGTTCAGAACAATACGCTGTGAGGATCGTCTCCATACGCTCTCATTTCAACTGCATTAACTTGCATTGATTCGATTTCTCAAACTATAAGCAGCTGAACGCAGAAACTCGTCACGTCTGATCACATCTCACCCGAAACACTTCAGATCAGCATCTGTTACCACAGATAAACCTCTGTCAATGCTTTCATATGTTTCTGAAAAACATTTATAGCATTTTCATTTAATGACTCTAAAATGTCAAGAGCTGTAAGCATCAAAGAAAAGCCAGTCAGATATTTTTACACCTTAAATTAATGCGAGTCACACATCTTAATCACTTTTTTATAATGAGCTTTTAAATATTTTAAAGTATTTTTACTAAGAAGTGCTGCAAGTAATTACATTAATAAAATTAAAATTAAAAATGACCAGTAGGTCATAGGAAACCGCAATGAATTATTTGGCACTTTGTCTATTAATAGTCTATTAAGTCTATTACTAAAATAAAATAGTCAGTTAGATGTTTTTAGATATTTTTTAATTAATGTGAATTCACACACTTTATTGATTATTTTTCAATTAAAAACAGCAACAACAACAAACTTTTAATGTATTCTAGGCTATATGATAACTTTAGATGGTTATAGTTTAGATTACATTTTTTTGGTGCTTCTTTAATATAAACAAACCTAGAATAATTAAATAGCTGAAAATTCTCATTAACTTATTTTCAAAAGAGTTTTCTTTCTAAACATTTTAAATAAATCTTTACAAACAAATTTTGTCATTCTAAATAAATAAATAAATACATAAATAAATAAAATAACAAAAAAAAAAGTTCTAATAACTTATTTGGTGGTTCTTTAAAAGAAAAGTGATCTAGAACCATCCCTAGTTAATAAACATGGACATACATTCAACTTTTGGAACATCTGTCAACCAATCAGAATCAAGAATTCATCAATGCCCTGCTATAAAGC
>CM077235.1:36277039-36292039 GCA_039654775.1 Spinibarbus caldwelli | reverse complement strand
CTGAATAATGACTCAATTGTCTTCTTTAGAGCTGCTTTACAGCTGGAACTGAGTTTGCTTCATAATTGATGAATTTAACAAAAAACAAAAAACCCTTTTATTTTCCTGTTTATTACAGTGAAACAGTCTGAATTGCATAAAGTGCTACAGAAATACATGCGGACTGGCATGACTGTGAACGTAACTCAGAGATGATGCTGTGCTTTTTGTGATTCTCAGTAAACAGCTGAAGGATCTAAGGATCCTCACAAGCACATGTGAGTGTTGTGTTTTTAATTTTCATGTTTTTAATTCATTTATAATCATTAATTCACATAATCATTTTATAATCATTAGTTATTCACATGATTTATTATTTGATTATTTTTATCATTCCATCATTTTAAGTATTTTATCTTTTATTCATTTATTCACTTATTATTTTATTATGTTTCTATATTTTATATATTTCTTATTATTTTTCTTGCTTATGCATTTCCATTATTGTTCAATCTCATGATTGTGGGGTTTCATTAACTGTTTTATCAGTATGAATAAGAGATAGATAAGAGGGAATGTTTATGGAAACCCAAGGTTTATGGGATGTTGTTGTGAATCAGTTTGATATAATATTACTTGTTGAATTTGTGTTCATCAGACGAAATCTGAACATTGAATCTTCTCTGGCTTTTCTTAGTCAACTTCTTGACTGACAGAAAACTGTTAAACACTCATTTTTTGGATACCAGACAAGACTGTTAACAGGGTTTGGGTATCGACAGCTCTGCTGACTACTTGTTCTGCACTGCAAAAAATTTTTCCTACCGAGTATTTTTTTTTTTTTTAGTATAAATATATAAACATTCTTGAATTATGATGCATTTACTTGACAAGTAAAATGACTTAAGATACTAAGTCTTGTTTTCTAAAAAAAAAAAAATATATTAAAATTGTTAGTTTGTGCTTAAAACAAGCAAAAATATCTGCCAGTGGGGTAAGAAAAATAATCTTAATTCAAAGGCTAAACAAGATTATTTTTCTTGCCCCACTGGCAGATATTTTTGCTTGTTTTAAGCAAAAAATAACAAAATTCGAACGATTTTTTTCAGAAAACAAGACATAATATCTCAAGTCATTTTACTTGTAAAGTAAATTCATCTTGATTCATAAATGTTTAGATATTTATACTAGAAAACGAGATAAAAATACTAAGTAAGAAAATAATTTTTTGCAGTGTGTTACCGGACAAACTGATATTTTCTGATGGGATCTGGCATCCGGAGCTGGATCTTAATTATTATCTGGCGTGGAGGCATGATCTAACACAGCTGAAGTGATGCAGATGATGCAGATGTTTCTCACAAACACACTCTTTCACACTCACCCTGCCAACTTCCACCAGGTTGGTCACCATGACGATGGTTGCCGTGTTTTCCTGCCACACCATCCTCCAGAAGTCGACAACAGTCTCCTGCATCGGTCCTGCAGACAGAAAACACACAACTGAACGACTCAAACATCTTCATCATGTTCGGCTTAACTGAACAACCTTCGAGGAGTTACTCCATTATGGAAACAATTCATCTGAATTAATACAGTTTTTAATCAAGTGCTGACTCTAAAAAGAAAATGACTTCTGACAAATGATTTAAAGTCTTGTAATGGAAGTATGAGCTGTTAATGTGAGATCAGACCTGCTCACACACACACACACACACACACTTTAAAGGAACAGTTCACCCCAAATTGAAAATGTTGTTATTCTTTACTCACCCTCATGTTAAGATTCTGTTGTAAACAAAAGACAACATTTTTAAGAATGTTTGGAACCAAACAGTTGACAGCAGCCATTGAATTCCATAATATCAAAACAAAATAATATGGAAGTCAAGTTTTTCTTACTTAGTATTTTTTCTTGTTTTCTAGTATAAACTTAAGATATTATGTCTTGTTTTCTGAAAAAATAAAATAAAATAAAATAAAATAAAAATAGAAAATAGAAATAAATTTTGTTAGTTTTTGCTTAAAACAAGCAAAAATATCTGCCAATGGGGTAAGAAAAATAATCCTGTTCAGCCTTTGAATTAAGATTATTGTTCTCATCCCATTGGCAGATATAGCTTGTTTTAAGCAAAAACTAACAAAATTTATTTCTATTTTCTTAGAAAACAAGACTTAAAATCTTAAGTCATTTTACTTGTCAAGTAAATGCATCATAATTCAAGAATGTTTAGATATTTATACTAGAAAACAAAACAAAAATACTCAGTCAGAAAATCATTTTTGCAGTGTAAAATCTGTATGATGAGCTCCATGGAAGCCAAGCATGAAGACAAAAGCTGATTTTTCAGAAACTGTACGACAGTATGTTGATGTTGAGCTGAACTGGTTCACATTCAGGCTGTAAGAGCGACTCTGTGTTCGTCAGTGAGGTTTGAAAGGCGTGTTTCAATGGCTCGAATGTCTTCCCACTCGAAGGCCCACGAGTCTCAGGGGACGCTGGGAAAGATTGGAGGTGAGCAGGACATCTGCTGAGTGGGTTTGTCAGACACGCTCTCATCTTCAACATTTACCGTCGGCATAAACACACACAGTGAGAGTCTGACGGAGATGTTTCCAGAAACTGCAGCGTCTGAAGAGATGTTTCTGCTTCACAAGAGCAAATGATCTCCAACAGAAGCTGCTCAAGCTCTTTCACTATTAAATCAACAGAAGATGAGTTCACAAACCATTCCTTACAGTCTACAGAGAGGCTGGATCTGCTCTACAGCGCCACCTACTGATCATCACATATCAAATACTGCTATTTTTGCTTTGAATATTTTGTCTCTTTTGATTTCTTGGGTCATACAGAAGAAAACATAGCTCCAAAAAATGAGCTGAAACAAAACTAAAACCATAAAAACATTTCCTTATGTGAAACAAAATAAACATTAACTGAAATTAAAAATCCAAAAAAAAAAAAAAACTTAAACATATATTATTTGCAGCTAGTTGCCGAAACAAAAATAGCTAAACAAAGCTAAAACCTACAAGGTAAAAAAAAAAAAAAAGATTTTTAAAAATTCATTCAAATATCATTATATAATAATAATAATAATAATAATAATAATAATAATAATAATAATATATTATTTTTTTGTACGTTTTACAAGCAAATTCTATTTTGTTCTTTCTACTTCAAAATTTCATGTTAAATTCAACATAAAACTTGCAATTTCTAACTTTAAATTTTTGTTTAACTTCCAATGGACTAAAATCTTAAACCTTAATATAAGTCATTTTAATAATTACCAATAATAATCAGGTTTTTCACCACACCAGAGTGTTGTTTATTTAAACCAAGACATTACAGCTTTCATAATCCTCAATAATCACCACAAACTCAATGACTAATATCAGTTAACTATTGCAACTTTACACATACAGTATGCATTACCTCACATAAAGCCATATATACTCATACTAATAGTTTTTATCATCTCAAAATGTAAATGATCATATAGTTCAGCTCTAACCTTATAAATGTGACGAATACATTATTTATTATTAATATTAATTTCTCTGAAACAATGTGCCTTGTGAAATATGCTATGCAATAAATAAATAATTAAATAAGTTTAGGGGCATGCTGTGATGACATCATGAAACACTGATGAAAAAATATAAATTACAGCTAAATCTGAGTTAAAATCCTAGTTATACTTTGTTTTGATTCTTTCAATCAATCATCCTTAAGGAAACATGCAAGAACATACACAGAAAAAAACAAGCTAAAATAAAACCTGATATTATTGGATTTTAATATTGGCCAAATCAGACTGATGCCAATATCTAAAAGCACTAATATGAAGCTCTAACAGCAGGGAGCTTCTCTCGCTCCAATCGAGAAGCTTTCGCACGTGAAACCAGAGCAAACGCTTGATGATAGTCGAGCTCAAAGTCAAGAGCGGCGCTTACCAATGCGCACCTGGTGCTTCATATTCCCAGAATATCTTCAACTGCACATTTCCAGGAAAACAAATGTGCTACTAAAACTTATTGGAGAAGTTTCAGCAAAAAAGAGAGAATAAACAAGAGGAAACTTTATGCTGAAGTCTGAAGATTCTGCCAAAAGGGGAAAAAAACTGCACACACATCCCATATCACAAACTTCAGCTGTCAAGAGCTGCTGACAGTCATTTCTGGAAACCCACTATTTCTCATCTGATGTGTGTGTGTGTGTGTGTGTGTGTGTGTGTGTGTGTGTGTGTGTGTGTGTGTGTGTGAGAAACCTGCTGAATTCTCCTATAACAGCATAATATAAAACACACTGATAGACACAAAGTCTCTGTGTGCTCATTAATATTACATGTTCGCAACACACACACTCACCTGCTTTAACTATAACCAGTCATGTGTATTAAGAAACCAGAACTAGATCCTAGTGAACTGGCAAATTACAGACCCATTTCAAATCTTCCGTTTATGTCTAAAATTCTAGAAAAATTTGTGTCTGCTCAATTGTGCTCCTTCCTGCAAGAAAATGATCTCTATGAAGAATTTCAGTCAGGTTTCAGGTCTCATCATAGCACAGAAACCGCACTTGTTAAAATTACAAATGACTTGCTTCTTGCGTCAGACCAAGGCTGCATCTCATTGTTAGTTTTACTTGATCTTAGTGCTGCGTTCGACACTATAGAACATGACTTACTCATAGATCGATTACAAAACTATACGGGTATTCAAGGGCAGGCTTTAAGATGGTTTAGATCCTACCTGTCTGATTGCTACCACTTTGTTTATTTAAATGGGGAGTCATCTCAATTATCACCGGTAAAGTATGGAGTACCACAAGGATCTGTCCTAGGTCCTCTGCTATTTTCAACATACATGTTGCCCCTTGGTATTATTATTAGAGAATACAGGAATAGTTTCCACTGTTATGCTGATGATACTCAACTATATATCTCAACAAGACCAGATGAAACTTCTAAATTATCTAAGCTAACAGACTGTGTTAAAAATGTAAAAGATTGGATGACCAATAATTTTCTCCTATTAAATTCACATAAGACAGAGATATTTATGGAAAGATTTTCTGGACTATTTTCAAATAGAATTGCAAATTGTATTTTCAATTGCGTTTTCCATATGTGGACGCATAAATTGTGACATAATCCAAATGCAATTGCAAATCTTGCATTACCGTTTGCATTTTCGCTTTCGCGAACGCACAGTGACTGCCACATTTCAAATGAAAAAGCAAAGTCTATTTGCAACTGTATTTCCCATGTCTTACCAGTTATGAACCTGTCATATTTAAATAGCAATATTAATTACCACGTCTGCTTTTTCACTCTCTCTGCACCGCACATATAACCTGCCAAAACTCAAATGGAATCGCAATTCCTTTTGCATTTGAATTTCCGATGTCTGCACTGAATGCTGTCAATCAATGTGAGGGGGCGGGAATAAACTAGGGGGCGTGTTTGTTTTGGGAGGTGATGTCACTCACAGACGACCGTGCCGAATGCTTTGATCAATGGAGATAATCGATAAAGGCTCCGCTAAAGGCAGCTGCCAATCAGTTCGTGCCTGTGTTAACCAACAGACAGTGCAACCTTCTTGGCACAATACATAATTCTGTCTTTTTTACCCCAAACACAGCGATTATCCCCTGATAACAGAGCCACAAACGGTACGCACAATAGGTCAAAATTCACTATTACCCAAACGCTTTTCACCTGTCTCAACATCTCTCACTGTTTCTCTCACTCTGATTGATGAGAAAGTGAGAAAACAGACAGTGCAATTCTACACTTATTACAGTACATTTTATTCGTAAGCAAACAAAACAGTGCCAATCTATATTTATTTACCCATTTTCCACCTTACTTTATATTTGTTCAACAGTTTTAATCCGTTATGGAGCACGCGTCCCGTGGCACCAAAGCGTCACCAAAAAGACTTTATTTTTGTTGTGATCTCTACATAACAAAAGTTGCTTTCTCGTTATCACGACTTATTTTTCTCGTGATCTCATAACAAAAGTTGTTCTCTAAGTTACATATCTGCGCCAGCAGGTGGCAGTATAGAACTACTGATGGGGAGATGTATACTATAGCCTACTGTACGTGTTTGGGACAGAGGACCTTCTTCGTGATTGCTATAATTTATGCAGTTTATTACTGACATTTAATTAACTTACAAATGTTAAACATTAGTTCAGTGATGTTATACAGAGTTGTAGCCTTGTCTTTTGTATTTTGTACATTTCTTTGTAGGAAACCACACACACACACACACACACACATATAACAGCATCCCAAGCTTGTAACACACACAATATCACAGCCTATCCTACATGACTAATAAAAATCACAAATAAATTATTATAATAAATTATTATATATAATTTTATTTTAAACGAAGTGAGTAAATTGAAGTAAGTTGAATCCAAGCAGCTTAAGATTTTTTAGAATAGGCTCTTCTCTGCATTCTTCTGAAGGTGTTGAATGCGTTGTTTTTAGACCATTTAAACGTGTTAATTTTGTTAAACAAGTTTGGTCTTTCAAAAACACTCTAAGTTAACACATTAAGCCAGGTTAAGCGTTTTAGAATGTCCCTGTCAAGGCTGCATTTGTTACTATAGTAACAGTAGACTGAATTAAGTCATGATCACCAGAAAACAAGAAAGAAAAAATGATAATATACATGGCCGCTTAGAACTTCCGTACTATTACAGATTAAAAGAAAGGAATAAAATGTACTGTAATAAGTGTAGAATTGCACTATCTGTTTTCTCACTTTCAAATCAGTCAGAGTGAGAGAAACAGTGAGAGATGTTGAGACAGGTGAAAAGCGTTTGGGTAATAGTGAATTTTGACCTATTGTGCGTACCGTTTGTGGCTCTGTTATCAGGGGATAATCGCTGTGTTTGGGGTAAAAAAGACAGAATTATGTATTGTGCCAAGAAGGTTGCACTGTCTGTTGGTTAACACAGGCACGAACTGATTGGCAGCTGCCTTTAGCGGAGCCTTTACCGATTACCTCCATTGATCAAAGCATTCGGCACGGTCGTCTGTGAGTGACATCACCTCCCAAAACAAACACGCCCCCTAGTTTAGTCCCGCCCCCTCACATTGATTGACAGCTTTCAGTGCAGACATTGGAAATTCAAATGCAAAAGGAATTGCGATTCCATTTGAGTTTTGGCAGGTTATATGTGCGGTGCAGAGAGAGTGAAAAAGCAGACGTGGTAATTAATATTGCTATTTACATATGACAGGTTCATAACTGGTAAGACATGGGAAATACAGTTGCAAATAGACTTTGCTTTTTCATTTGAAATGTGGCAGTCACTGTGCGTTCGCGAAAGTGAAAATGCAAACGGTAATGCAAGATTTGCAATTGCATTTGGATTATGTCACAATTTATGTGTCCACATATGGAAAACGCAATTGAAAATACAATTTGCAATTCTATTTGAAAATAGTCTGGAAAATCTTTCCATAGATATTACTTATTGGACCAAAAAAACAGTACACAGAATCTCTTGGATTATAATTTGCAACTAGACGGATGTACTGTTATTTCCTCTACAGTCAAAAATCTGGGTGTTATATTAGACAGCAACTTGTCTTTTGAAAATCATATTTCCCATGTTACAAAAACAGCATTCTTCCATCTTAGAAACATTGCCAAGCTACGAAACATGTTACCTGTTTCTGATGCAGAAAAGCTAGTTCATGCATTCATGACCTCTAGACTGGACTATTGTAATGCACTGCTAGCTGGCTGTCCTGCATCTTCAATAAACAAACTACAGATAGTCCAAAACGCAGCGGCTAGAGTCCTTACCAGATCAAGAAAATATGATCATATTACCCCAATTTTACAGTCTCTGCACTGGCTACCTATTAAGCTCCGTATCAGTTACAAAATATTATTACTTACCTATAAGGCCCTTAATGGTTTAGCTCCTGCGTACCTAACTAGTCCTCTACCACGCTACAATCCATCACGCTCCCAAAGGTTGCAAAACTCTGGACTTTTGGTAGTACCTAGGATAGCAAAGTCCACTAAAGGAGGTAGAGCTTTTTTACATTTGGCTCCCAAACTCTGGAATAGCCTTCCTGATAACGTTCGGGGTTCAGACACACTCTCTCTGTTTAAATCTAGATTAAAGACACATCTCTTTAGCCAAGCTTTCAAATAATGCATCTCATAATCTTGTACTGCAGTTATATCTGATCAAATGCACATTATTATTCTTTAGCTTGGGTTAAACAAATCAATTTTGCTTGGTTGGAACAGCAGCTACGCTAATTATGTCTCTATTTGTATCTCTGTTTCTGCCGCGGGATTAACATCCCGTGGTAACTAGGATTTACACAAGCTTCAGTCTGGATCCAGAACACCTGAGAAGAGATGATGCCAACCCCTCAGAGGACCTCAGATGATGCCAACCCTCAGACAACATACAGAACTACCAAATCTTGCTATAAGTTTGATTTCAACATATAATAATTGCTGTTAACAGTGTTCATCGTCTGTTTGATTATGTCTTTAATTGATTTTTCTGTACATTTCTGCCATATGTACATTAACTGACATAGTCACCAATGATAAGCTACTACTAAATATATTGTAGAAACTTAATTTTCTGTACAGCGCTTTGCAACGATTTGTATTGTGAAAAGCGCTATACAAATAAACTTGAATTGAATTGAATTGAATTGAACATCAAATTAGAGCAACAAAATTGCTGCTCAACCTGCTGTGACTGACAATGTGTTGTTATATGTTTGCTAAGGTGTTCTGGACAGTTGTTAAGGTTATGTTAGTGTGTCTGATCCCTTAGTAATGTATCAGACATTTCATTTTGAGGAATGGCTCACGATGGGATTGCAAACGCAGCACTAATACTCAGGACCAGTGTTGAGCTCGTTACTCAAAAAAATTAATTTTGCATTGTATGGGTCAAAATTATCAATTTTTCTTTAATGCCAAAAATCATTAGGATATTAAGTAAAAATCATGTTCCATGTAGATATTTAGTAAATTTCCTACTGTAAATACTGTATAGTGCACTACGTGCCATTCACCGTACAGAAAATACTAATTCTGTGAACAAGTGACCTATTTCAGCCATGGCTTCAGCATCTATTTATAGTGTAGGGGGCGGGCGCTTCGAATTCTAGAGAGCATTTGATTGGACAGAAAGTTTGATGAGAAGCTGAAGTACGATGTGACGTCAAAAAAAATCGTTGAGCCGTTTTGGCAGAAGTGACGAACTGCAAGCTTTGAATGCTTGTATCTTCTAAATGCGAATTTTGTCACTATTTTGGAGCACACTTGCATACAGATAACCTTAAGACTAACATATTGATACTAACACCCAACAAACTTCAATTTTGATTTCATGGGACCTTTAACACAGTCAAATGCTTTGTTTCTGAACGAATCAGCCGTTTGAATGAATCGGTTGAATCTCAATGACTCACTCATTAACAGTCACTTGCTGCCACCTGCTTGCGGTTTTAATTTCACATTTCAACATTTTCATGTCTTAAATTATTTCACATCAGTATTCAACGTTTTATTTTAAAAACAAAACATTAGGCCTATTTATGCATCTATAACTGCAGTTTAAATGCATCTGTGTCCCCTCTGAGATACACTAAACTGTGTAAATACATCTAAGATGCAGATTCCAGAAATGTTTTATTATGTTGGAATGAAAGACACTAAGTACCGGATGAAGTGCTTCTTATTCTTACCCAAAAATACAAAATGGAAAAAAGAGTTAAAACTGAACACAATCTTGCTACTCAAGCTGTGTTTGAACATTTTATATATATATTTATTTGCTTCTTTTCCATTTTGCATTTACTTGTACTTTTACTTTCAATACTTAAGTACGTTTAAGATTTAAAAAATACTTTCCGTACTTAAGTACAATAAATATCACATACTTTAAGACTTTTACTCAAGTAATATTCTAAACGGTGACTTCAACTTCTACCAAAGTAAATTTCTGGTAAGATATCTGTACTTTTACTTAAGTATTGCTTTCAGGTACTTCATACACCACTGCTTATTACTTTTTGGCAACAGTAATTAGTTACACTACTAGTTACATTACTTTTCTTTCTTCCCCATAAAATTCTTCTAAAATGTTACTAACAATATATTTCTGCCTCATCATTTGACCAAAATCCACATTGGATCATAGTCAGAAGTTATTACACAGCAAAAGTTTAAGTAAAAGTGTTGCATTATTCTCATTAATTGTGTAGCTTGAAGATAATTGCAGCTATAATTTCATGATTTTATCAAAAGAAATCACATAAGCTCATAAGAAAATGTTTCGTTTTCTAACAAGATTTTTAATTATAGTAATTACAATTTCTATCAGGATTAGAGGGATTTGGCGAGCAAGTAATGCCACAACTTACACATTGTGTTCAGAATCAGATCATCTTTTCTCCTGACAAAATCAATGTAATGGCAATATTTTCATCCATTGAATGTAAGATTTTCATATTCCAAGTTTGTCTGCTGCACTGGTGACTTCATGTGCCTTTGCAAGTCATGAAAATTATGAAACTAAATCTAGGAATTATTGAATTGTTGGACTTCAAATCAGTAGTGACTGAGGCATCAAAAGTAACTAAGTAACTAGCTGTTTTAGGGATAGCAACACTACTAGTTACTGCAAAAAGTAATATTATTACTGTAACTAGTTACTGCCCAACACTGCTCAGGACTAGAGGTTTATCACATCACTATCAGCACTAGTACTAATGAGGGCCGACTTAACTAACCAGCACTAATGAACGAGAGAGAGTTAGTGATGATTTACTGGTTTTTGCTGGTTTTTCTACACTGATCTAATAACTGTGAGCTCAAGCTGCTGCTGAGAGTCCAGAGCTGCACTTTCTGCCAGAGTGTGTGTGTGTGTGTGTGTGTGTGTGTGTGTGTGTGTGAAGCTCAACTGGACTGACAGCTGCAGCTCCAAACCTCAGCAGAGAACACACACACACGCACACACACACACACACGCACGCACAGCAAATCTCATTAAGGTGTTAGTTCACCCGAAAAAAATTAATTCTGTTCATTTATTCGCTACTTTAAAGATACTTCTAAGAAACCTTTATAGTGTTTTTTTTGTTCTATGATGAATTTGACAGTCACTGGTCTTTGCTAAGGGGTAATAATGGAACAACTGTCAGGCTTGTGTTTGTTGTGTCTTGTGTTTTTCTGTCCATGTGCTCCCCAGGACCTCGCCATCAGAGGTCGCTCTTCCATCGGGCTGAACGATTTTGGAAAATAATCTAATTGCGATTTTTTTTTTTTTTTTACCAATATTGCGATTGCGATTTAATATGCAATTATTTTTTAAAGCTCTTTAAATCATTGTATAGTATGACCAACACAATATTAGATAGATTAAACATAAATGTTCTTTTCTGTAGGCCAGGCCTGTATGTTACGATGAAATTAGGTGATGCATGAATTGATATGAATGACGTTATTTAACAACTACAATCACAGTAATATATTGACTGATTTGTTGAACTTCCAGCCTGGTAAGCATGTAATAATTATGACAACATAAAGCACTGACAAATAAGCCTGGTGTAAACATCATGAAAGTCGGTAACAAATCACACAAACTAAAGTAGATTGCAGAAATATAAAAACAAATCTGTTGCTTTACCACACTCAGTATTTAGGTAACTCAAAGTCACTGTAATAAACATTATGTAAACATGTGGATTGCACTTTTTAAACACTGTCTGTTAACTTTAGACAGACTTCAAATAAATAAATAAGAATATATATATATATATATATATATATATATATATATATATATATATATATATATCATATTTTCAACACATGAGCTCAGTGAAATGTTCTATGATTGGGTGTTAATATTCTGTTCAGTAATTGGTTAAAGCCGACGTGGCTGCAGCTGCCGCTTACAAAATATAAAATATTTTTATCTTTGGCTTTTATCGTTCAGCCCTAATATTGACTCTCACACCACACAGACTGTTACATGTTACTCCAATTGTAAGTCGCTTTGGATAAAAGCGTCTGCTAAATGACTAAATGTAAATGTAAATGTACTCCAGACTATAGTTCCCATCATCCACTGCACCGATTACACATACACAGCTGAATGCACTGATTACACATACACAGCTGAATCCCATCAGACATGCTTTATAAGCCCTGGACTTCCTTTTTCTCACTGCCGAGTGTTGTCTAGCGTTTATCACTCTCTTAGCGATAGCTACACTACGGAGCCATTCCACGTTTCCAGTACTAGTTTCTTGTTCCAGTTCTAGTCTAAGTCTACTCATTTCGTGTTGCCTTGTTGTCTGTTTCCTGATCGTCTGAATTTGTATCTTGGATTAAACCTTTGCCTGCTGTTTCGGACTCTGTTTGCACCTCACCTGGACTATTGCTCGTGTTATCGGATTACCCCTCTTTTCAAGCCCTCTGGATATTGTTCGCCGATCGAAGATCCACGCTTGCCCTAGGATTACTCTTGCGCCTTGCCCGGTCCATACTCGTTTGCTGTTGTTTGACCCTGCCTGTGTTTTGACTATGTTTACTAATAAAAGCTTGCAATTGGATCCGCTCGCCTCACGTCTCGTCGGCTCCATTACAGAATGCCCGTATATGGTTTTTCCTGTTCCTGTTCTCGTTTATGTTCCTTTGAATCATCTGTGTTTAATTAATTACCTAGTGTTCTCAAATCCTGTGTTTCCCTTAGTCTAGCGTCTGATATTAACGTCGATGTGGTGTTCCTGTGTGTCCCTGCCTATGTTACCCCTTGGATTATCATCATTAAAGACTTTAGTTTGAGTTTATTTCCACGTCTCCCGGTCCTTCATTTGCCACAGAAGGCTACCGTGACAACAACAGTATTAAAAAGTGATTTTCCACTATTATTTACAACAGGATTACATGGGTTTAGATAACAAAAAAGAAAAGAAAAAAAAAAAAACAGCTTTGTGCATCAAAACCACTTCTTTCATGGTAAAAAATTAGCTTGATTTTTAAAAGTCAACATAGGGCTGGGCAATATGTCCAAAAAATTATCACAATTAAATATCACATTCAATATCAATAATTATCACGATAAATTTAAAATTATTATTTTTTTCAAGTTTAAAGGCAGATTATTGCTTATAAGTGAAAGTTGTATAAACCAGACCATTAACTCTGGTTTTAAACTACTCTTTATGGTCAGACATTTTTCAATTCTTTATACGTTTCCAGTCATTTTTATTTAACAAAATAAATGTCTTAAAAGAAAAAAAAATAATTTCTTAGATTCTTCATGTTCTAATGAGAGATATTGTTTCAAAAACAGGTTTAAAACACTGTTGCCTGACTTTGCTAATGTGTATCTTCAGCACAGTTTGCAGTGCAGGCTGCAATATTAGTAATATTACATTTTTTGTCTCTTAGAAATGACAGTAGCTTGAGTTGATAGTAGTTCAACTCAGAAAAATACTGTATTTATTTTTATATTTCATTTATTTATTCATTTTCATTTATTTATTCATTTATTTATATAATTTTATAATTATATTTCATTACTCTTTCAGTACACTTAATATGCCTACATTAATAACATAATAAAATTCCATATGAATATCCCACATTTCTGCCACAATAACATGGTGCAAATTAGTGTTACTATAATAAATGCATGGGAAATGATGGCGATTTGTAGATTGAAAAGCCTTCTGACTGTATCATTGCTCACAGTGTTTCTCCTGTTTGTCAGCGCTGTTTCATCTGGCTTTAAACTAGTTTAACTCATCAAGTAATTTGTGTAAAAAACGTTGCTGGTGTTAATGAACATCATTCAGCATGTGCTGGTTTCGACAAATGTTTTTAATGCATGAACTATGCATTCTGATTCTGACATTCCTGATTTGAAAATATTTTCAATAATTTTTTATTCTTGACTGATTAATATTTTCAGTATTAGTCCAGGTTTTAGTATTTTTGACTAAAAGGTTGTTTTTCGGCTGAACTCTTCCATTAGTTCAGTCTCTCTCCTGCAGCAGAAGAGGAAGCTTTTCTTCTCATTGGGTAAAGTGATGGGTCTTTTATCCGGTCAGATCTCTCAACAGTGACAGTGTTCATACATTATTCTCTTACAAGTGCACAGAGGAAAAATCTCCCATCAGCCATGGGTTTTCTCACACCTCGACCCCAGCGCTGCGGCTCAGGACCGCTTCTGTTCCCACGCTTCACTCCTGCCTGTCTGTCTGTCATGTCAAGCTCAGAATGAAGATGATGAATTATGTATCTCTGCAGCTCTCAGAGAATCCTGAAGTCCAGCTCCTGTCGGCTCATAAACCGATTCTGAAGTCCTTTATGAAATCAGTCAGATGCCCTGCATTTGTTAAAGCTGTTACTGCCTCGCATTTAGAGACGCAACACGTATAATGATGGAGTGACAGAGAGACAGAGGGAATTAGTGAAGAGGAAGACGAGGGAACGCCTCAGGCAGCACAGATGAAACCTCAGGCGCTGAAGAACCTGAGAGCCACTGAGAGATCTATTCGATGCTTCAAATATATATATATATATATATATATATATATATATATATATATATATATATATATATATATATATACACAGTGGGTACGGAAAGTATTCAGACCCCCTTAAATTTTTCACTCTTTGTTATATTGCAGCCATTTGCTAAAATCATTTAAGTTCATTTTTTTTCCCTTGTTAATGTACACACAGCACCCCATATTGACAGAAAAACACAGAATTGTTGACATTTTGCAGATTTTTAAAAAAAGAAAAACTGAAATATCACATGGTCCTAAGTATTCAGACCCTTTGCTGTGACACTCATATATTTAACTCAGGTGCTGTCCATTTCTTCTGATCATCCTTGAGATGGTTTCTACACCTTCATTTGAGTCCAGCTGTGTTTGATTATACTGATTGGACTTGATTAGGGAAAGCCACACACCT
>CM077235.1:36249539-36269539 GCA_039654775.1 Spinibarbus caldwelli | reverse complement strand
TGCAGCCGCACACGCGAGTGATCATCTGTAGAAATACACACACACACACACACACACACACACACATCAGCATCTCATATTGTATGTTTCTCTCCAGTTCCTGCTTAACATGATGGTCTCTTACACAATAATGCTCATGTTGCATGTGTTCAAATAACATGCATGTGTTTATCACATCTGTGTAAATGTCACACTGTGTTGTACAATCATCCTCTCTCTCACTCACATGATGCACAAAATAAACTAATGTAGAGATTTTCACAACTTATATATAATATTTGATATATTATCATTATAATTGTTGTAATACATATTACCAGTATATATTACGTATTATTGATTGGGTAAATTAGAGCATTTTTGGAAATTAAATAAATTAAAATTAAAGAAAGACTCAGATAGAAATGATCAACACATTTATAACAGAACTGATTTTGGAGCAAGAAATGTTGACTAACAGTATAATCAGAGCATAAAAATAACATGTTGGCAGTGAATTGAGAAAATATAACAGCCATATCATTTTTTTTTTCTGGCCATGAAACTGGCTGTACATTATTTAATTACAAAACAGACATATATTGGCAAAACACATCTGATTGCAATTAATTAATTATTTATTTAAAAAAAAGTCACGAAGAAATATCACTATAATACCATTGAACTGTAAAGTATTTTATATCAATTTTATTAATATTATTTTTTATAATAATAATAATAATAATAATAATAATAATAACAACAACATTTGTTTTGGCACAGCTGCTTTAACAGACATCCAATGTTGGTTTGATTATTTATGTATGTATTTATTTATTCATTCAAACTATAAAAATAAATCAATAAATAAATATCACTATAATACTATTGAACTGTAAAATATTTCATAAGTAGTTTAATTTCTATAATAATAATAATAATAATAATAATAATAATAATAATAATGTTTTTTTAGATCCAAAAGCTTTAAGACAACCAAGGTTTGTTTGTTTATTTATTTATTTATTTATTCAAACTATAAAAATTAGATCAATAAAGAAATATTACTATAATACTACTGAACTGTTAAGTATTTAATAATAATAATAATAATAATAATAATAATAATATAAATCAAATAAATCAATAAAGAAATATTACTATAATACTATTTAACCGTAAAGTATTTCATAATAATTTAATGCTTATATTTTTGAGATCCAGCTGCTTTAAAAGAGATCCAAAATATATGTTACATATTACATATAAAATTTGATTTGATATAATCATGAACAGCAGGAACTCTGGAGAATTTTGAAGCAAATGCATCAGTCAGATGGCAGAAAGACGGACTGATACGCACATGCGATGATGTTTCCGTAGCGGTTCTTCATGCGGTTCTCGTCTTTCTTGGCTGAATCCCAGGGTGCAGACTGACCCTCGAAGAAGCTCTGAGGAGACAGAATCACAGAGAGAAACAGAGATGAATGAGAGTCCAGCAGAAACCACATCAGTCCAGCAGCACATCTGCTCCGGTCCTGTAACGGAGGAGAAGCTTTAGGATGAAGCGTCAGATGCTGGTCCTGTTAAAACAGCTCAAACATACGCCATTATTCCTCTCGAATCCGTCTGTGGTCTCATCTGAGAATCAAAAACCTCGTCAGAAAGCGCACTAATCCCAGTGATGAAGCGCTGCTCATCATTAACACAATAAAAACAAGGATAAACATTCACTGCAACATTTTGCCTTGTTTTCCTCTAAAACATCTACATATTCTTAAATAAAGAATAAGAATACGTGATGAATTATTAAAATGCACAGCTGAGGTACGAGCTGTAATTTAACGATAAACTTCATTACATTCCCTTTCATCTCTGCATCTTCAGCTTCTCAAGAATACACGTGTTTTAACTGAAAAATAAGACAAAAATACTGATTAAAAATGCATTTTTTTAAACTCAACCTGATCTGAACGAACACACACACACACACACACAAACACACAGACACACAGACACACACACACGCACACACACACACACATTTTGTCATTTTTATTAATTGTATTTGTTTATTTTTTATTTAATTTATTTTTTTATTTATTTTAGTACTGGGCAATGATTAATCACATCCAAAATAAAAGTTTTTGTGTACATAATATATGTGTGTGTACTGTGTATATTTATTATGTATATATAAATACACACACATGCATGTATATATTTAAGAAAAATATGTTGTTTATATATTAAATATTTTTATATATAATATAAATGATATGAATATAAATATATACATATAAATACATGCTAAAATTTTCTAACTGTATACTGTATGTGTGTGTATTATATATACATAATAAATACACACAGTACACACACATATTATATAAACAAAAACTTTATTTTGCATGCAATTAATCGTTGCCCAGCATTAATTTATTCCTTTTTTTTTTTTTTACCTATATAAATTTTAGTGTTTTGTTGTTGTTGTTTGTCTGTTTGTTTTGTCTTTTTAATTTTTTTTTTTTAATGTCTACATAGAATTATTCATTTTTTATTGATTAGTTTAGGTTTAGTTTGGTTCCTGCAGTGTTAATTTAGTATTACTAATAGACGATTATAGTTTGTGTCAATATTGTAAATTAGACTTCATTTTTATATTTTCTGTATTCACTTTACTTTAGTTGTGCAATTTATTTATTTATTTTTATTAATTTTTTTGCTTTGTTTTGTTGCCTTTTTTTTGTTACCAATGTTGCCTTTGGTAAGTAGCCGAAATAAAATCAGTTTTATCTCACTTTGGTTAACATTTATTTTATTTCCAGTAACATTTTTTTTTTCAATGTCTGATTATAATCAAGCATCAACATGAAGGTTTTATGTAAATCTGTGTGCTCATACTGTGTTTTACTGAGTGGAAATCATCTATAAATCTAGTTGTTTTTCTCCCTCTGTAACTTTTATATTCTCAACACAGTAGAAAGATCTCCTAATGAGATGAGCTCCTCTGTTCTCTCTCTTTGGAATCAAACGGTTATTAATGTATTGGAAAAGAAGAGCTGTTTGACATCGACTCGAGCAGATGAATGACGACACTCCCTTTGACCATGTGACTCCTCAGAGACCAATGATTCATCTGCTTTCCCATCATTAATTCATTATGGAAAACTTCACTAATGATTGCTCACATCTAAACATGTCATCTGCATGACTGGCACTTTAGAACTTAAAGATCATCTTTTCATGTTTTTTATTTATTTATTTATCTATTTATTTATTTATTTTTTTCAATCATTCGGCTTCTGGATCTCCAAAAAATATTTGAAAATTATAAATCTAAAACAATGAATAAAGGACTATGTGGTGATTTGAACCATGAAAACATGCTGAAGAACATCAAAACAACAATGAGCTTCATATGAAGAACATCAGAGACTCTGACAGACTCCAGCTGAAGATCCTGAGGAACATCACAAAACCATCATTTTCACTCAGAAAACTCCTGGAAGACTGACACACTTCTTATAAGACAATACAACTTATTAGACAAAAACAAGCTTTAAATGAGCCAAAACAAAACAATTATTTACAAATCAGATATTTCGCCCCTCAACAACTGTATTTTTTCTTTGAACAACCAAAGAAAAATACTATTTTATTTTAACCATGATTTACTTTGCGATGCTTCCAGAACTGTACATTAAAAAAAAATAAAAATAAAATAAAAAGGTAAAATAAAACAATATATAAAATTTCAAATTGCAACTTCATCTTGTGATCTTGTGTTTTTAAGTTTAAATACAATATATAAAAGTGTTTTATTTACTTTATTTGTAATTTTATTTTGATTTTATTTATTTTATTTCATTTTAACCATTACTCATTTTGTGACTCCAGAAGTTTCAATAACTAATTTAAAATATGACAAAATAAGTTTTAAATAAACTTTAAATAAAACAATTAAAAATCAAGTAAATTCGAAAACTCAATTAAAAATCAAATCAATTTTAATTTATCCCCTCAATAACTGTACTGTATTTTTCCTTGAAGAACCTGGATTCCACAGTCTTGAAAACATGGATATATGAGGAAAAGTAATAAAATCTTAAACTTAATATATATATATATATATATATATATATATTTTTTTTTTTTTTAGAAAATATTAATTTTTCCAAGTTATACACATGCTCAAATATTTTACTGAGTAGAAATTGAGAATATTTTTTAAAAATCCTGATCCCTGATCCAGTAAATCATAAATAACTGGAAAGTCTTTGCAGATTGAGTGGTTAAAAAGAGCAGGAAACCTGAAAAACATTCAGCTCTTAAAACTTTTTAGAAACTAAAAATGTCTTGAAAGCAAAACTTTGTCTTGAGATCTTGTTTTGGATGATGGGAGTCTCAGACGCTCAATGACCGTCAGTAATCAGCACTGTTTGACTGTTTGCAGAGAAGTGAAGCTGATTTGAGCAAAACAAAAGATGAAGGACCTCAGAAACTCTCAGAAAGCATGAAGGAATGTGAGAAGATGATCAACACACACACACACACACACACACACACACACACCTTCAGATACATGACTCTCATCATGCTGCCGCGAGTCACAAATCACAATGTACATCATCATCATAAATCATCATCATCATAATCATCATCAGCGTCTCAGTTACAAAGGAACCAAACAAAGTGTGATCTTACCTCATTGATCTGCTCCACAGAGAACCAACAGAACCAGAAGAGAGAGACACAGTGTGTAAGTCAACAATAACACAATCCACACACACACACCACACCACACACACACGCAGTTCATTATATGAACCCTGGAGGCTTCACAAAGGCCAGACATGTTTGTGTCACTGTGTGTCTGACATCGTCATCTATAATACAGCAGACAGAACCTCACTGAACATGGAGAGGAGGACAGGAGGAGGTGATGGAGAACCAGGGGAGAGGAGAGAGGAGACGTGACAGGAGTGAATGAGGAGGAGGATGATGATGATGAAGATCAGTGCTTCTCAACCTCTCTGATTCAAAGCTTTCCATCCAACACAGTATATGAAAACCCCCTCACAGAGACTAAGATATCAACTCTAGTATTTCTTTTTAATTATGCGTTATTTTAATTTAATTTAATTTAATATAATTTAATTTAATTTAATTTAATTTAATTTTGTGATTTTAGATGTATAAAGAACTACATTCTTAAAAAACAGTTATTAAGGGGGACAAAAAATATGATTTCAAATTAAACACCGATCATGTGCTTTCTTAGTAGTAGATATACTAAATGTAGAATTTTATTTCATTGCATTTTATTTAATTTTATTTTTATCTATGATTCACTTTGTGACTTCAGAACTGTAAATTCTTAGAAAAAAAAGGTATAAAAGGGAAAAAAGATTTTAAATTACATGTTGATCATCTGTATGTTTTTTTAAAGCATAAGTTTCATCTTAAAGCATTTATTAAAGTTAAATTATTTGATTTTATTATTATTATTATTTTATTATTATTATTATTATTATTATTATTGTTATTGTTATTATTATTTATTTTAACCATGATTAATTTTGTGAGTCCAGGTGTTCCAAGACATGTGCATTCTTACACAAAAACTTTTATTGATTTTATTTTAGCATACTAATATACTGTAGATTAATTTAATTGAGCTTAATTGAATTTAATTACATTTTTAATTATTTAATTTTAACCATGACTCATTTTGTGATACCAGAAGTTTCAAGAACTGTACATTCTTGAAGAAAAACAGATATTGAGATGTAATAAATAAATAAATAAATAAATAAAAATTATGATTTTTTATTTTATTTTTTATTTAGGAGGCCCCGTTGTGGGCCCTGGCCCTGGTTGAGAAGCACTGATCTAGTGTCAATCATGCTCCATTACTGCAGGGGTGTGTGTGTGTGTGCAGGGTGTAACCATATTTTGGGGACAAATCTGCACCTAGAAGTGAGTTAAATTGGATATGCCCTCAACTGTAAAAATGGTATAAAAATAAGATTTGTAAAAATGCAGAAATATTTATGTGAGGATTAATTTACAGTATATTAGAAGTCTACAGAATTCAGAAAACATGCAATGTGTGTGTCTCATGTGCAGCAGCAGCTGATGTGAACACACTCTCAAACTAACAAACTATCTGATTAAACAAAAACAAAGAGAAACGAACCGCTCATCATCATCATGATGAATGACACTAAACAGAGTGAGTGGCAGTGAGGATGACGGGATCGATGAGCTCTTACCTCGTACTTTCTTTGAATCCGTAGCCCTCAGCACATTTCATCTGTGTGATGTGCTGCAGCAGGTCTGCCACGCGGATAGCGGGATGCAGCTGGCCCGTTTGGTAAGGCACATCCACTGCCTCGCGTTTGCGCAGCGAGTGTGTGTGCGACGAGTGTGTGTGCGTGTGCGACTGCACCAGGCTGCTAGTGTCGCTGGTCAGGGTTTGAGTCTCATCTGCAACACAAAACAAAAAACATGTGATGACATCAGGCCGAGGAACGCAGCAGTGAAACACATCACACTTATGGTTGCGATTACGCTTCCTTTTACAGTGACTTCAGATACATGACCTCATAAACAGGCCCTAACGATCATAATTAATCATGAACTATGTAGTCGTACATTAAAGGAAATACTTCACTAAAAATGAAAATGTGTCATTGTTTATTCATGCTCGCATCATACCAAGCCTCCATGATTTTAATGTGAAATAATGTTAATAATATAAACATACAAATATAATATATACCATTTTTTCTGTGAAACAAAAAAATTACACAATGAATATTTTTCCAAAACACCTTAGAAATATCATAACAGTAGCTCATCCTGCTGAAAAATAAACTCTGAAAACCAGCCTATGCTGATCTTTAATCTGAATGTAGCTGGTTTGAGCTAGTGTTCAGCTGGTTTTTAAGCAGCCTTCCAGTCTGACTGGCTAAAAAAGTGGTCAAAACCCCTCTAAAACCAGCCTGTTAAGACCAGCCAACCACCTTAGACTGGGTTTAGCCATTTTTTTCAGCAGGGATATGATGCTTTATGTAAAAGAGAGACTGAAATTTAAGCTCTTATTCACTGAAAATAACAGAAAAGTAACAGCATAGAGGTTTAGAATGACATGAGAGTGACTAAATAATGACAGAACCTACATTTTGGTTGAACTTTTCATTTTGAATAAGTAAGGCAAGACACTACAGTTGAAAAGGCTAGAAATTTAAGTAATAAATATAACCATAGGAGTTATTTTAGTATTATTGAGAAACTAGTATAGTTTTTGTTAATATTTTGAATTAGATTTAAATATTCTGTTTTCGTGTTAACTTTAAAGTTTTTTCTAATTTTACGGTGTTTTAACATTTTTATTAGTTTTGATGTATGTAAGTGCTGCTGAAGTGGAGAAACAAACTCACCACCTTTAAAGATATCAATTTTCCCACCGTTTTTAGGAATAAAATGTTGAATAAATCACTGTGATTGATATATGAGCAAACCCCTCAGTAAAAACCTTCAAATATAGAGATGAGTAAAACTGTAATTTTTGGTATTTGTAAGTGCTTCTGAAGTGGAGATAACAACTCATTGCCTTCAAAAATAAACATTTTTAATACGTTTTTAGTCGTAAAATGCTATATAAATCAGTGCGAATGAAATATGAATAAACCCCTCAGCAAAAACCTTCAGAATATAGAGATGAATAAAACTCTAAGTTTTGGTATTTGTAAGTGCTTCTGAAGTGGAGATAAAAACTCATTGCCTTCAAAAATGAGAATTTTTACAATGTATTTAGTAGTAAAATGCTGTATAAATCACTATGAATTAAATATGAACAAACCTCTCAGTAAAAACCTTCAGAATATACAGATGAATAAACCTCTAAGTTTTGGTGTTTGTATGTGCTTCTGAAGTAGAGATAAAACTCATTGCCTTCAAAAATTTGCATTTTTCCACGTTTTTAGGAGTAAAATGTCATATAAATCAGTGTGAATGAAATATGAACAAACCCCACAGTAAAAACCTTCAAAATATAGAGAAGAATAAACCTCTAAGTTTTGGTGTTTGTAAGTATTACTAAAGTGGAGAAAAAACTTTTAAAGGTATGTACTGTAACTGAAATCTACAGACGCAAATAGATAAAGTGTAATAAAATAAACACTTAAATGTGTATTTTGGATGTTTTCTTTCCACTACTCTCAGTGAAGACATGTTTTTTTTTTTTTCAAACTTGATCAGTGCAATAATCCTCATGCAGTGTCTTTGCCTTAATTGCCTCCAGTTAATCAATCAGTGTAAAAGAAAGCGCTCGATTGGTTTCCCAATCATTGGCAATGGATGATCATGACACGACGTTGCAGGAAGGGTGGATGAGTGGATGTGGAGGGAGGGATCGATTGACTGCCCCGGCTCGTTCATTCCTTCGTGAAATATCACATGATGCTTCCTCTATAACTTGAAAGAAACACAGCTAGAATCGGCCTGTGTGCCTTTTTGGCCCTGATCTGAGATCTGCCATGAGGCTTGGGTGGTGTCAATCAACAGCAAAGCATGAGCAGATGATGACGGATGTTCAGAGCCACAACAAGCCAAAGCAAAGACAGCAGAAACACAATGCAGACACACAAGTGAGGAGGAGGATGATGATGAAGATGAAGATGCGGTGGACGAGTGATGCTGTAACGTGCCAATGGAGGGAGAAAGACGTGATTCTAGTGAAACACAACCTCTGTCACGCTGATGAACTTACCATTAATGGGGACTTTTTAAGCAGATACATTAGAGGTTAAACGAGAGAAGAGAGAGAGAGCAAGAGACAGCCAGAGAGAAGAGAGAAGAGAGAAGAGAGAGAGAGAGAGAGAGAGAGAGAGAGAGAGAGAGAGAGAGAGAGAGAGAAGACAGGGTATAAGCAACAATTACACCAAAGAGAACTAGCAGAGCTCTGATCAGTCGCAGGGCAATCGGGGATCCGGGTGTTATGGGACTCAAATCACAATGAAGGAGAAAAATTAGTTTCAAAACTAAAGAAGAAATGCAAATAAAACTGATGAACATTGCAGTCGCTTCATGGAGATCTACAGAGCAGCGGCCTCACACGTCTGATCGAATGTGCTGAGGAGGTCAAAGGTTATGCATGGGCCAATCAGACTCATCGTCTGTCAAATTACATGACCTTGTCCTCAAAAATACAGCTTTGATGGGGATCAGCATGAACTGTGCAGAACTTAAAGTGTTTTTTGTGCTGCTTAAAGACAATAAATGCATTTCATTAGAATGTAAAATTAAAATAAATAATAAAAAATTATAATAAAAATAACTAACTACATAAATAAATAATGCTATTATTGTCAAATTAAAAAAATAGAAAAATAGAAATATAATAAATGTATTATATTATAAATTTTAAATTATAGTTAATAATAAAATGATAAAACACAATAAAGAATTATAAAGAATTTATAAGAAAAATAATAAATATGAAAAATGAATAAATACAGAACAGAAATATATTAAATTAATGAAACTATAAATAAAATGATAAATAAATAAATAATAGACAAATAGAAATACGATAAATGCATTAAATTATAAATAATAATAATAATAATAATAATAATAATAATAATAATAATAATAAGTTATAGATTAAAACTATACTAATTAAAATTATAATAAAAAATAGAATAAAAAAATAGAAATATGTATGTATATATGTAAAATTATAATTAAAATTTAATCAAAATAAACAAAATAAAAAATGAATAAATAAAATTGTAAAATAATATATTAAGAAAAAATGTAAATTTAAAAAAAAGTTAAATATAGAAAAAAACAAACAAACAAATAAATAAATCAATAAAAAACAATGCTTGATTTGAAGACTTTTGCACAATAAATACTTGATGTCCATGTAAAACCTAGGCGTAAAAAAATCCTTAGGGATAAGCGGTTGAGAAGTGCTGAAGCAGCTGCTGAGCTGATTGTGCTTCTGCTTGTGTTGAACATCAGCATCATCTTCGCTGCTCCATAAACCCTTGTGCGCCAGAGGTGAAGCTTTCCTGTTTTTCCCCCATTTTATTGTGTAATGTAAACCTGTTCCCGCTCGAGCGATCGTTTACACGTGCCGCTAGCTGAGAGCCATTCATATTTAATACGCCGCTCTGAGCTCTTATTTTTCATCGTATTATGTTTCAATTAAATTCTCAGGCCTTGCGAGGGCCGACTCTGGGGTACGGAGCGCTTTAGATAAATAGGGTGTAGAGGTGCCTGCGAAAATGAGACAAAACCTGCTTTATTATTCTATTTTATCATAGAATAAACCAATAAACAGCCGCAAAATAAGGAAAAGAAATACAAGTAGGTCAGAAAGAGCCGCTAAAGGCAGAAGAAACATTAGAGAGAATAGCAGAGAAGCAAAGAAACACTGGAGTGGATGTAGAGAACGAGACGGAAACGCTGATCCAGCCGTCCTTCTCCAAAAACTACACAAAAACATCCGAGGGGAGAATCGACACCGCCAAAACTGGCTCCACATTTACACTGTAAAGCATTTAAAAGCATCAGCTGAACCGAACGGACCTGAAGAACCGCAGAGCGATGCATTTACATTTACATTCATGCTTCTGCCAGCCGCTTTTAAATGCATTTATCATTTTAGCAGTTCTTCAGTTCTAATGCAGCACCACCATCATCATCATCATCATCATCATCATCATCGGACCTAGTTTAATAAACCCTAAAACTGCTGAACTTTGTTTTAAATGTTGCACTCCTCACCAGTAACGTGGAGTTAACAGAAACTGCTTTCATAAAAATAAAATAAAATAAAAAGAACGATTTCTTGATTTTTTTTTTTAGTTTTAATGGTTACATTTATTTTAATGTACTATTTTATTATTAAACTATTAATTAATACTTTATAATACATTTATTATTATTATTATTATTATTATTATTTGTATTTTTAAAAATTATTTTAAATTCTATATAAACAGAATTAATTTAATTTAAATTTATTATTAAAATAATATGTACTAAAGTATTAATTTATTATTTTACTGTATTAATACACTTATTTAAAATATTAATTTAATAATTATAACAACAACAACAACAATAATGTGCATTATAATAGTTCACTTAATATTATTAATTTTAATTATTTTGATTTCTTTAATTATTTTTAATGATTAATATGAATTATTTTACATTATATTTTAAATCGAATTAAAATGTAACTTATTACATTATTAAAATAATATGTATTAAATTATTAATCTATTATTGTACTTCATTAATACATTTATTATATTTTTATTTAATAATAATAATAGTAGTAGTAGTAGTAATAATAATAATAATAATATGTATTATAATAGTTCACTTAATATTATTAATTTGATATAGTTTAAGTTCTTTATTTTAAACTAAATTATATTTTAAATGGAATTAAATTAATAATTGATTATTACATTTTTAAATTAAATGTATTGACTTATTATTTTAATTTATCAATAAATTATTATTATTAATAAAACTAGTAACTGTAGTAGTAGAAGTAATAATATAATAATAATAATAATAATAATAATAATACACTTAATGTTATTTCATCTTTTGTTATGGTTTGTTAACTCATTTTTGGATGCTTATGTTTTTCTGACTCAAACGTGTATTTTGACTGAATTCAGGGGATGGATTCATGTGTGTTGAATGTGCAGCTACAGCATCATCCATCCACTCCTCCACATCCAGTCCACATGTCTGTCCATGCAAATGAGATGCCAGACAGGAAGTGACATCACCGATGCGGATGAGATGGAAGACCAAAGGAAGAGAAGCGACAGACAGATGGATAGGTGTGCTGATGAGAAGCTGTAAAACAAGCCAAATCAAACAAACATGATGTGGAGAAACACAAACGCAGCTCACCTAAGATCGCAGTGGGAACGAACGGGTCTGGAGGAGTTTGACAGCAGCAGAACCACAGAAACACAGGGAGAAGAGAAACACATATCATCAGACTGAATCAACAGCTTTCTGCTTTAATACAGCCATTCTCAAACCTTTATTAGCCAGCACAATTTACAAAGTCAAATAAAGCTAAATATTTATGCTATAATCATGATACAGCTACTTGTTTTTTCATAAACAAACGGGGAAGCAAAGAGAAACAGTAGTTGTTTAATAGAAAAATAAAACTATAAAAAAGCAAAATGATTCTGAATTTTAAGTAGTGTTTAGCATTTTAATTTATGTTTAGCATTAAATATTTTAATGCTAATTTAATTATTTATTTTTATATGTATGATTAATAATAATAATAATAATAATAATAATAATACACTTATTGTTAATCTGAATGATTAATTAATATAAATATTATTAATATAATCTGAGTTAATCTGAAGTCATAATGGAGTGTCATGGAGGTCATAAACAGTATTTCTACTATGTATGATAAAGATGCTTGTTTTTAAACTTTTTTCATAAACAAACTGGGAAACAATAATAGATAGATAGATAGATAGATAGATAGATAGATAGATAGATAGATAGATAGATAGATAGATAGATAGATAGATAGATAATATTAATACATTAAAAATATTATAAAAACGACCAGTGTATTATTTTACTTCATGAATACATTTATATACGTTTTATATTGATATTTTATCATAAGTCATTTAATAACAACAATAATAGCACATTTAATATCAGAAATATTTTAAAGGGAAAACGTTTATTTTCTGACTCTACTGGCAGATATTTGTTCTTGTTTTAATCATAAACTCAAAGACTTCTCATCTGGTGTCATTTTGCTTGTCAGTAAATCTATCTTGATTTAAGAATCTTTAGATACTGGAAGAGCTCTGTGGTGACTGAGTTAATGAAGGAGAGCTGAAGCGTGTTTCTGGACACGCGTGTGGAGTGTGTGTGTGTGTGTGTGCGCGTGGGAGTGTGTGTGTGTGAGTGTGTGCGAGTGTGGAGTGTGTGTGTGTGTGTGTGTGTGTGCGCCCGTGGAGTGTGTGTGTGTTTGTGTGAGTGTGTGCGAGTGTGTGTGTGTGTGTGTGTGTGTGTGTGTGTGTGTGCGCGCGAGTGTGGGAGTGAGTGTTGAGTGTGTGTGTGTGAAGTTGAGTGTGTGTGTGTGTGGAGTGTGTTGTGTGTGTCTGTGTGTGTGTGTGTGTGCGCGAGTGTGGAGTGTGTGTGTGTGTGTGGAGTGTGTGTGTGTGAGTGTGTGTGTGCGAGTGTTGTGTGTGTGTGTGTGTGTGTGTGTGTGGAGTGTGTGTGTGTGTGTGTCTGTGTGTGTGTGTGAGTGTGGAGTGTGTGTGTGTGTGGAGTGTGTGTGTGCGAGTGTGTGTGTGTGTGTGTGTGTGTGTGTGTGTGTGTGCGCGAGTGTGGAGTGTGTGTGTGTGGAGTGTGTGTGTGTGTGTGTGTGTGTGTGTGTGTGTGTGTGGTTACCTGGGTAATATTGTTTGGATGCTGCTGCTGAGCGTGTTCGTCTTCACTGTTAGAGAACATGGAGAAGAGCCAGCTTCACAGAGACAAACAGCACAGAAAAACACCATTATTAGCACTGAAAGCCATCACTAACATTTCTGTCAAGTTGAAAACAATTCAACAATATAACAATATATATATATAACACAAGGAATTCATCTGAGCTTTCAGTACAGAAAGTATAGATGTAGTATTTTTTATTTTTTTCTTTGCGGTATGCATATTAACTTCAGCTCTACATCTGAAGATCTTATGAGTGTAAAGTCAAATTTGATGTCTCATTTCTGGAACTATCTGGAAATGTTTTATAAATTAAGCAGCAGCAAAACTTCTTCTCATATCTAGAAAAGAGGGATTATACAAAGTTTAATAAATGCTTAATTTTGAGAGTTTAACATCCAGAGTTCTAAGAATAAAAACAATTTAGCATTAGAAATGCAGCGATCTATGGGTTTGCATGAGCTGATAAAATGTTTAGCTTGTAAACTGTAAAAGAAATATATATATATATAATATATATATATATATATATATATATTCTTTTATTCTTTTATAATATATATATATATTATTATTATTATTATTAATAAATAGGTAAACTGAACAAAAATGAAAAACATTGCCTTGGCAACTAACTGAAATAACTAAGCTGAAGCAACTAAAATGACTAAATGGAAATAAAAATGAATGAAATAAAAACTATAACTGAACTAAAACTGAAACTAAAACTAAAATAAATTAATATAAATTCTTAAATAGTAACATAAAATACTAACAAAAATTATACAAATAATAATATAAAAAATAAATAATATAACATATAAAATAAAAGGCAATTTAAAATATTAATACTTTTTTAAATATAAATAACACTAAAATAACACTGGCATGCAGCTCCATATGTTTTCCAAGTGTCACGTCAATCCTGTCACAATGACAAAAAACATAATGCTCTTAATCTTTAACTGGGCTTAAATTTTCCTTGAATTTCTCTGTCAGCTGCATGTGTTTCTCCTGTAAAGCTGCAGCGGAGACGGCGACCTGAGACGCGTCTGCATCTGCGTCTGCGATTAAAGTGCTCTCTCAGTCAGAGCCATCAGGAGCGCCTGTGAGGACGAGTGTTTGCGACAGCTGCTTTATCACAGCGAGTGTGTGTGTGTGTGTGTGTGTGATTATCAGATGCATCAGATTCACAAACCACCGACTGATGCACTCATCTACTTCATCACACAAACACATAGAGAATCTCTTCTGCTAATCAAGGCTGCATTCAATTGTTAAAAATACAGTAAAACTTTGAAATATTATTAGAATTTAAAACAGATGTTTTCTATGTGAATATCTGTTAAACTGTAATTTATTTCTGTGATCAAAGCTGAATTTTCAGCATCATTTCTCTCAGTCTTCAGTGTCACGTGATCCCTTCAGAAATCATCAAGTTCGGTCAGAAATCTTGGTGTAATCTTTGATGACCAGCTGACTTTCAAAGAACACACTGCAAAAACTGCTCGATCTTGCAGGTTTGCATTGCACAGCATCAGAAAGATTAGCCCTTTCTAACGGAGCATGCTGCACAACTCCTCATCCAGGCCCTTGTCATTTCTACTGACTGATCTATTGCAATGCTCTTCTGGCTGGACTCCCATCATGCACAATCAAACCTCTACAAATGATTCAGAATGCAGTGGCATGACTGGTCTTCAACGAACCCAAAAGAGCCCATGTTACACCTCTCTTTACACTACAAAAAAATGATTTTCTTACTTAGTATTTTGTCTTGTTTTCTAGTATAAACAGTGGTGGAAATGGCCAAAATTCACTGGGAGGATGGGGGGGGGGGGGGGGGGGGGGGGGGGGGGGGGGGGGTGTAATGATGGTAATTTTAGATGACCTACCGGATATATTTAATTATAAATCCCATTATAATCTATAAAAACATTAATCTTATTTCATATTTTCTCTAACCTTCTTGGATACTAAGACAGTCACCTGCAATTCTGGCCAAATTAAAGATACGTTGTGTGTGAATTTGCACGTTATAATGTAAGTGTCACGAATCCTGTCCATGCACTTCCGTTTGCTCATCACCAGATATCGCCTTCTCACTACATTGACTCTCACACTTCACAGACTGTCACGTCACCCCCGGACTACATTTCCCATGTTCCATCTCACAAATTAAACTCACACCTGATATCAATCACACTGCCTATATAACAACCATTCACATGCCCTTCCATGCTGAGTATTGTATAGCGTATATCCTAGCGATAGTTACTCTACGGAGCCCACTCAGTTGTTACAGTCTTGCCTTGCCTGTTTTCTAGTGTTTTGATTCTTACCCGTGTTTCCTGGATTAACCCTTTGCCTTCCTGTTCAGACTCTGTTTGCACCTCTCTTGGACTACTGCTCGTGTACCTGGATTATCTCTCTGCTTGCCCTGTTGGATATTGTTCGCCGATCGAAGGACCCACGCTTGCCCTAGGACTACTCTTTGTCTTGCCTGTGTTGTACCTGTTTGCCATTGCATGAACCTTGCTTGTTTTGTACCACGTCTCTGTCAAATAAAAGCCCTGCAAATGGATCTGCACGCCTCTCGTCTTGTCGGTCCCGTAACAGAAAGCATCATTAATGACCCCTGTGTTTAAACCCCCTGGGGTCTGAGGTGATTTTGGGGCCCTTGAGATGTTTTGACATGCCCTGATATTTGTGCTTATTTCAGCTACTTATAACATATTATTGACCAACATGTAATTTTTTTTTGTATTCAGCACAAACTGTGCTACAATAATATGTGACCCTGATGGATGTACATGTTTGCATTTTTTAGAAAAAAAATATTATGCATGGTTAGTAAGTTTTGGGGAAAAAAATGTAGCTGAAATAAGGCCATAAAACCAACACTAAATAGTTCTGAATAAGACTTCTGAGTAATCTGTCTTGTAGGCTAGATATTTACTTCAAAATTATGTGAAAATCATTCTACTTACACATTCACAGAAAACAATATATTGATTTAAATTTTTAAAGACATGTTTTGCGATCGAAAGCCTATATGTAGAGGGCGTGGCAATGGCCCTGAATATTAATATCTTAAGTCATTTTACTTGTCAAGTAAATGCATCATAATTCAAGGACTGTTTAGATATTTATACTAAAAAAACAAGACATAAATACTCAGTAGAAAGTAATTTTTTTTTTGCAGTGTATCCTCTCCTGCAGACGCACAAAATCACTTTCCAGAACATTTTCAATCACTGTTCCTGGCTGGTGGAATGATCTTCCATGCTATCCGGAATGCTGAATCCCTGACAATTTTCAAGCAACACCTGAAAACTCTTCTGTTTCATCACCATTTGTGACCCTGAACCACAAAACCAGTCATAAGGGTCAATTTTTTGAAATTGAGATTTATACATCATCTGAAAGCTGAATAAATAAGCTTTGATGTATGGTTTGTTAGGATAGACAATATTTGGCTGAGATACAATTATTTGAAATCTGGAATTTTCTTAAAATATTGAGAAAATCGCTTTAAAGTTGTCCAAATGAAGTTCTTAGCAATGCATATTACTAATCAAAAATGAAGTTTTGATATATTTACGGTAGGAAATTTGCAAAATATCTTCATGGAACATGATCTTTACTTAACCCTCTGATGAATGAATTATTAAATCACAAAGTAATATATATATATATTTTTTTTTACGTTTGTTTTTACTTTACTGAAAAATCATGCCAATTTTTTTTTTTTTTTTTTTGTCAATATATTATACTTTGAGGGAGTTACATATATGTCCGTTGTAGTGGACTTCATGCATCAAAGCTATAAAAAGTGAATCAATAGAACTAAATGTGTGATCTTAAAAAAACAAGTTTTTAAAATATTTACTACGTGAAAATGATTTGAATGCATATAAGAACATTCAATAACAACAAGCTTTGTCATGACGGCACAGAAATGTGAAGTGTGGGGTTGTGTTGGCAGTGTGTGTGTGTGTGTGTGTGTGTGTGTGCGTGTGTGCGTGGGGGGGGGGTGCTATTTACACATTGTGAGCACAAATACAAAAACACACAAGCACACACACCCTCACCCACACACTCAAACACAATCATGCACACATATATCTGCACTCATACAGTATACATGTATACATGCCTACAGTTTTATATGACCTAATAAATAAAAATAGAGTGTAAGCATTGAAATAAATGATAAAATCTGAAGACTATTTAATATTTCTCTTCAATAAAACCATTTCAGTGTAAATTATATAATAGTTTTAATGAAACACACAAAATAAGGCAGAATCTATATATAGGCCCATAGGCAGAATTATACCCTTTGGTGCATGACGTCCACTGTAGTGGACCGATTTCTGTCAACAGAAAAAAATGTACAAGAAAAATATTGTTAAAACCTGGATGGAATCGATTTCTGACATCCTATTTAACTGAAAAATATTTTTTCTACCTGTCTGGTTTTCTGAGAATAAAAGTATTTAACACTTATTCCCAAGGTACATGGTGCATCCCCTTTTCCCACCGCCATTTTGAATATATTATGCAATATCTCAAAACAAAAAAATTGATAAAAAGACAACAATTAAATGGAATCGTAGACAACACTTTGGGAGTTCGCCAGTTGGTGGTTGGGACATGATGCTACAATCTTAAATGGTTCAAAATGGCTTCCAAATATCTGTCCACTGTAGTGACCACAATGCATCAGAGGGTTAATATCTTATTGATTTTTAGCATAAAAGAAAAATCGATCATTTTGACTTATACTGTCATGAATCCGGTCTGTGGCCTTCCGCCCGATAGCCACCAGAGGTCGCCCTTCCATCGAATTGACTCTTGCACTACACTACTGTTACACGTCACCCATGGACTACAATACCCATCATCCATTGCACTGAACGACACACACACACACACACAGCTGACTGCACTGATCCCACAGCTACTAATCGCCGAGTATTGTATAGCATTTATCACTCTCCTAGCGATAGCTACTCTACGGAGCCCACTTATTTGTCATAGTCTTGCCTTGCCTGTTTTCCCGTGTTTTGATTCCTGCCCGTGTTTCCTGGATTAACCCTTTGCCTTGCCATTCGGACTCTGTTTGCACCTCGCTTGGACTATTGCTCTTGTACCTGGATTATCTCTCTGCCTTACCCTGTTGGATATTGTTCGCCGATCGTCAACCCACGCTTGTCCTAGGATTACTCTGTGTCTTGTCCATGCCATACCTGTTTGCCGTTGTTCGACCCTGCTGTGTTTATGACCACGTCTCTGTCTAAATAAAGCTTTGCACATGGATCCGCACGTCTCACGTCTCGTTTGCCCCGTTACACATACACTGTGTTTTTGGCTACTGCTACAAATATACCTGTGCTACTTAAGACTGGTTTTGTGCTCCAGGGTCACATTTGACTACATCTTAAAAAAAAAAAAAAAAAAAAAATCTTGCTCTCTCTATCCTTAATCTTTTCCTGTCTAGCTTGTACTAATCTGAACAACGCCTGAAACTTTGTATGGCAAGCACTTCCTGTGTTTATTTGCCTCTTTATGATGGAACGCTTATTGCATTCTCAATTGTAAGTCGATTTGGATAAAAGTGTCAGCTAAAGGAATAAATGTAACGTAAATGTAATATGCTGATTTGCTACTCAAGAAACATTTCTGATTATTATCAATGTTGAAAACAGTTGTGCTGCACAATATTTTTGTGAAAACTGTGATACATGTTATTTTTCAGGATTCACAGATGATTAGAAAGTTCAAAAGAACAGCATTTATTTGAAATAGAAACATTTTGTAACATTGTAATGTCTTTACTGTCACTTTTGATTAACTTAACATGTTCTTTCACAATAGTAGTGTGTGTGTGTGTGTTTGTGTGACTCACAGGCGTCCATTGAGGTTGTTTGTGTGTGTGTGTGCGTGAGTGAGTGTGTGTGCGTGTTTTTGTGACATATGAGGAAACAAATTTGTATAATGACATGGGTATGACAGGTATTACAAGGAGAAGGTGATTTATGAGGACATTACCCCATGTCCCCATATTTCAAAACGCTTATAAATCATACAGAGTGAGTTTTTTGAGGAAGTAAAGGAAAAAAAAAGTTTCCTGTAAGGGGTAGGTTTAGGTGTAGATTTGAGTGTGTGTGTGTGTGTGTGTGTGTGTGTGTGTGTGTGTGTGTGTGTGAGTGTGAGTGTGTGTGTGTGAGTGTGAGTTGTGTGTGTGTGTGTGTGAGTGAGTAGTGAGTGTGTGTGTGTGTGGTGTGTGTGTGTGTGAGTGAGTGTATAGTGTGAGTGTGTGTGTGTGTTGTGTGTGTGTGTGTGTGTGTGTGAGTGAATGTATAGTGTGTGTGTGAGTGACTCACAGCGTCCGTTGAGGTTGTGTGTGTCCATGAATGAGAGTGCTTCATCACAGTTGGTTCCCTGCTCAGTGTAGCTCTTGTCCATTGAGTTGACCATCA
>CM077235.1:36244587-36249439 GCA_039654775.1 Spinibarbus caldwelli | reverse complement strand
TAAATGTAAATATGCTGATTTGCTACTCAAGAAACATTTCTGATTATTATCAATGTTGAAAACAGTTGTGCTGCACAATATTTTTGTGAAAACTGTGATACATGTTATTTTTCAGGATTCACAGATGATTAGAAAGTTCAAAAGAACAGCATTTATTTGAAATAGAAACATTTTGTAACATTGTAAATGTCTTTACTGTCACTTTTGATTAACTTAACATGTTCTTTCACAAATAGTGTGTGTGTGTGTGTTTGTGTGACTCACAGCGTCCATTGAGGTTGTTTGTGTGTGTGTGTGCGTGAGTGAGTGTGTGTGCGTGTTTTTTGTGACATATGAGGAAACAAATTTGTATAATGACATGGGTATGACAGGTATTACAAGGAGAAGGTGATTTATGAGGACATTACCCCATGTCCCCATATTTCAAAACGCTTATAAATCATACAGAGTGAGTTTTTTTGAGGAAGTAAAGAAAAAAAAGTTTCCTGTAAGGGGTAGGTTTAGGTGTAGATTTGAGTGTGTGTGTGTGTGTGTGTGTGTGTGTGTGAGTGTGAGTGTGTGTGTGAGTGTGAGTGGTGTGTGTGTGTGTGTGTGTGAGTGAGTGTATAGTGTGTGTGTGTGTGTTGTGTTGTGTGTGTGTGTGTGTGTGAGTGAATGTATAGTGTGTGTGTGAGTGACTCACAGCGTCCGTTGAGGTTGTGTGTGTCCATGAATGAGAGTGCTTCATCACAGTTGGTTCCCTGCTCAGTGTAGCTCTTGTCCATTGAGTTGACCATCACAGTCATCTCCTGTCTCGTGCTGTTCAGCGTCTCCTTGCGCTTCTTCGCCAGCTTTCTGCAAATCACAGAATCAAAGATAAAGATAACAGCATTAGTCATGTGATCGACTCTTCTGACAGAAAACACACACATCTCACAATCAGAATGACACAATAACACACCGTATGCAGTATGAACACTGTGTGGATACTTGCGACACTGTTTCCCAGAATGCAATGTACTCAATTTTATTGTCTTTTTCATTATAATGTCATTTTTTCTTACCTTTTTATGTCTATTTTTTAAAGTTTTTATTTTAACATCGAGATACTTATATTTTTATTTTTATATTTTCCATTTTCATTTAAATATTTTAGTAACAGTTTTAGTAGTTTTGTTGTGTGATTGTAATTTTTATGTTTTTTTTTTTGTCTATACAGTTTTTATTAATTTATTTCAGTTTGGTTTTAGTTATTTTAGTACTTCAGAATTAATTGAAAATGAGATGTTGCATTGGGAACTACCTGAAATAAAATAAGTTTATTTTATTTATTTATTTATTTTGTATTTTATTTTATTTCAATAGATGTTAAATTTAAATAAATTCATTTTAGTATATCAAACTAAAAGAAAATGAGAAATACTTTGGCAACTAGCTGAAATAAATCAAGTTTAAGTTTTTTTTCATATAAGTTTAAGTTTTTTTTCATATTTATTTGGTTTTAGTCTTGGTTCACTATAATAACTTCACTTTATGTACTCTGTTTAGTACATAAAGTTAAACTACATGAATATATATATATATATATATATATATATATATATATATATATATATATATATATATATATATATTCGTGCCTTCGGAACGAGCTGAAATAAAATGTTTTTTTTTTGTATTGGTGTAGAGCCAATTTTCACATAGAAATTGCTAGTAAATTTCATAAATAGTACAAAGAAACTGCAAATAACATATTGAATTTTTGATGGAAAGACTGGAGTGTTTTCTTGAAAAATGTACTCCAATAATCTGTTTTATTGGAAAAAAAAAATATATATATATATATATATATATATGTATATATATAAGCTAAACTATAAGCAGTTTACAAGCTAAACATTTTATCAGCTCATGCAAACCCATAGATCGCTGCATTTCTAATGCTAAATTGTTTTTATTCTTAGAACTCTGGATGTTAAACTCTCAAAATTAAGCATTTATTAAACTTTGTATAATCCCTCTTTTCTAGATATGAGAAGAAGTTTTGCTGCTGCTTAATTTATAAAACATTTCCAGATAGTTCCAGAAATGAGACATCAAATTTGACTTTACACTCATAAGATCTTCAGATTTAGAGCTGAAGTTAATATGC
The DNA here is from genome assembly GCA_039654775.1 of Spinibarbus caldwelli. Lineage (NCBI taxonomy): Eukaryota > Metazoa > Chordata > Actinopteri > Cypriniformes > Cyprinidae > Spinibarbus > Spinibarbus caldwelli. The sequence continues at coordinate 36,247,308 of CM077235.1, read as the reverse complement.
ACACCGCAAAAAAATACTATGTCTATACTTTCTGTACTGAAAGCTCAGATGAATTCCTTGTGTTTTATATATATATAATTAGTTTTAGTTAAATATAATAACCCTGCTTAGTACATAAAGTTAAATTGATGAATGATAAATATTTATATAATATATTATTTTAAGTATACAGTATTATTTAAATATTTACAAATATCATGAAAGTGAATGAAAAAAACAGTTTTTTTTTTTTTTGAATAAAAGCTTCTGCCAAATGCATGAATGTTAATGCAACGATCTAATGTGAATACTCCCCACATTAAACTACTAAAACACAAAAATCAGGAACTAATTTTTTAAAAGAAATAAACTAATATAAAAGAAAAAAAATGCTACAAAATTACTTTTTTTTTGGTCATAAGAACAATAATAAACCTGATTAAAGTCTCATGAATATATTATTTTTATTATATTATATATTACATATTATTTTACATATATTATTCAAATATTTACAAATATCAAGAAAGGTGCTATTTTACATATTTTATATAAAATAAATATATTTTTACATATTTATATTTTACACACTTGTCAATAAAGCTCAACACCAGAGCAGATGTTAGAGAATAAAGCGCTGTAATGCAGTTCTGCTTTAGCTGATCTGTAATTCAGTTAACCTGCTAACGATCTGCACATGCAAATGAGGCCAAATCTCTCAGCCAATCCGTGGGAGGGAAACGAGCATGTGGTTCCTCGCCTGAGGCCTCGACTTCCCAAAGCGGATCCGCAGGTAATTTCGGATGAGATCTTGGAAACGGAGCCAAACCACAAAGTAAGGAGATGCAGCAAGTTTCTACAAACTGCAAACTCCATTAAAGCTGAACTGAGCTCCTGAACATCAGTGGAAGACATGATTGATGAGCAGAGCTAACGGGTTAGGATTAGCCATGCTAAACAACACGCTGAATTCCATCAGGACAAAGTTCAGAAAACTCAATCTGCACTCAATCTGTTCCCACACTGAGAAACACCTGCTGTAGATTTACTTTGAAATTACTAGTAAATTTCACAAACAATCACAAAGAAACTAGAAGTAACACTCGAATGTGAAGTTTTTAATTACTGAAAGATTGAAATAGTATTTTTCTAGTATCTCTGTTTTATTTACAATTTAGAAAAATCCTTTTTTTTTTTTATGGTATGCATATGAACTTCAGCTCTACGTCTGTTTTTCTCTTCATTGTTTTTGATGTTTTTATTGTTACCTCTCTACTTTCTTTTTTCTTTTAAACTTTGTATCTTCTTAAGTGTAAAGCGCTTTGAGAATTAGCTTTTAAAGGCGCTGTATAAAAATACATTTATTAATATTATTATTATTAAGTCAATTTCAATTTCTTCTAGAGCTATCTGGAAATGTTTTATAAATTAGGCAGCAGCAGCAAAACGTCATCTCATATCTAGAAAACAGGAATTATACAAAGTTTGATAAATTATTAATTCTAAGTGTTAGAAATGTTAGAAATGTGCCTGAATATTTTATTTGTTCCTGGAAAATGCTTGACTTTTTTTTATTTACTTTTTTTTTTTGAAAATCCAGAGTTCTAAGAATAAAAATAAATTGAGAAAATCCTCTTTAAAGTTGTCCAAATGAAGTTCTTAGCTATGCATATTACTAATCAAAAATTAAGTTTTGATATATTTACGGTAGGACATTTACAAAATATCTTCATGGAACATGATCTTAATATCCTAATGACTTTTGGCATAAAAGAAAAATGTATAATTTTGACCCATACAATGTATTGTTGGCTATTGCTACAAATATACCTGTGCTACTTATGACTGCTTTTGTGCTCCAGGGTCACAGATTAACATTAGAAATGCAGTGATTGGTTTGCATGAGCTGATAAAATGTTTAACTTTTAAACTGTAAAAAAAGATTTTTCGAAGTCAATAAAACAGATTATTGGAGTACATTTTTCAAGAAAATACTTCAGTCTCTTTGTAATACTTTGTTTCTTTGTAATATTTGTGAAATTTACTAGCAATTTCTGAGTGAAAATTGTCTCTACACCAATGCAAAACAACTTTAACTTATTTTATTTCAGTTCGTTCCCGCAAGGCAACATCTCATTTCCAATTAGTTTAACTTGACGTACTGAAATAATTCAAACCACAACGGAAATAAAATTAATGAAAATTATATTGACATATTTAGAAAGCAAAAACAATAAGTATCACAATGATACTAAAATAACTAAACTGAAATAAAAATAAACAAAATAGACATATTAGACAAAAAAACCTAAAGCTAATAAAAATCACAAAAACACAACAAAATTACTAAAACTTTAAAACAAATGAAAATGAAAAGAACATAATAAAGTTAATTTTTTTTTGTTTTAATTTGGATAAAAGCATCTGCCAAATGCATGAATGTAAATGCAACGATCTAATGTCGATGTGGAATATTCCTCACATTAATCTACCAAAACACAAAAATCAGGAACTAATTTTTAAAAAGAAATCAAGTAATATAAAAGAAAAAAAAAATGCTATAAAATAACTTTTTTTGTCATAAGAATAATAACAAACCTGACTAAAGTCTCATGAATCTTTAGCACATGGTCCATTTCTAACTGGACTGGAACCAAATAATGAATAATTCAGTGAAAAGGAACAAATCAGCGAGTCAATTTATTGAAACTGACTGAATTGACTCAAATCGAATCACATCAC
>CM077235.1:36214587-36239587 GCA_039654775.1 Spinibarbus caldwelli | reverse complement strand
AAATATAAATAAATCAAAAACTAAATTTTAAATTGCTTAAATGCATTAATAACATTCATGTTAATTTACAATTAGTTTATATTTACATAATTATAATAATTTAGATTTAATATTCATAATTAAGTGAATTTTATTTCAAATTAAATAATATAATAAATAATTAATGTCTTTATTTAATGTCATTATTATTATTATTATTATTATTATTATTATTATTATTATTATTATTATTATTATTATCATCATCATCAGTGTTGGAAACAGTTGTCCTGCTGAATAGTTTTGTGGAAACCATGATTTTTTCAGGATTCACAGATGAATAGAAAGTTCAAAAGAACAGCATTTATTTGAAAATTTTTTATTATTATTATTTTTTTTTTTTTTTGGAAGTGTATGATGGTTTCCACAAAAATATTGTGCAGCACAACTGTTTTCAACACTGATAATAATCAGAAATGTTTCCTGAGCAGCAAATCAGCATATTAGAATGATTTCTGAAGGATCATGTGACACTGAAGACTGGAGTAATGATGCTGAAAATTCAGCTGCGCATCACAGAAATAAATTACATTTTAACAGATATTCACATAGAATAGAGCTATTCTAAACTGTAATAATATGTCACTGTTTATACTGTATTTTTGATTAAATAAATGCAGCCTTGGTGAGCAGAAGAGCCTTCTTTCTTACTATGGACTGCTAGTGTATAACACAGCTGTATCTGCTCTGCATCTATATAATCTCTCTGTGAGCATTCATATTTGCATTAATAAGTCTTTATGAGGACGATGTCATGTGTGAAAGGTCAATCGGAGCACAGATACATCAGAACACACTGTACATTAGCAACAAAACCAACATTAATTCACCTTCCTCAATGCATCTCCTAATTTTCATGATGTAATTAGAGGAATATGAAAACATTTGCGCTGTAAATGACCAGATGCAGCGTCCAGAGCGTGTGCTCGACCTTAAACAGGGAATTAGCGTGTTCTCCTCACGTTCTAATCTAATTCAGCAAATTAAACCAAATAGATGCGAGAGATTCAATCACACTCGTTCATTTGATTAAAGCATATTGAACAGGATTCAATTAAAATGTCTATGGAGTGATCAACGCTCATCTCTCCGGGAGGGAAATTTGGTGAATCCGGTGTTTGGGATTATTGAACACGCGTGTGTGAAATAAACCCGTCTCTTCATGCAAATGACTTTCAGGAACAGAACAGATGACTGTGGAGCACTGCTTCTCAACCTCTTTCACTACTTATAAAATACACATAAACCCAACAATGGACAGTTTAATGTTATGTATCTTGTTATATATCTTATTTTACTGCATTTGAATTAATATTATGTTAATATCACTGCATTTTAATAATGCAAAGTTCTCCCCTTGGTTGAGAACCGCTGCTTTATTCACATTTACATACAGTAAAACTGTGCAAACGACCACATATCAGATGCTTCACAACAACATCATGAGAATTTCTATCGTTTATTTTGGTGTGTAAGTATAGGAAATACACATTTCCAAATATTCCTTTTGCAAATCTTCCATCTTTCAGTTTGGAACTAAAATTAAAACCATAACAATCATTTTTGTATTTAAAATAGGGCTGCAACTAATGATTATTTTGATAACCGATTAATCTGTTGATTATTTCTTTGATTAATCAATTGATTGGATACAAACCCAAATATTATTAATTATTAAAATGTAAAATAGTAATAATTATAAAAACTGTATGGATAAGTTTTTAAAAAACTAAAACTAATATAAATGGCAAAAACACACAAAAAACTACTAAAAATTTTAACTAAAATTAAACTGGAAAATACAACAACTAACTAAAAATATTAATAAAAAATATAATAGTATCCCAATGACACACACACACACACAAAAAAAAAAAAAAAAAAAAAAAACACCGTCTAAGAAAAATCTATCTGCAAACTACCTTAAATGTAACTTAACAAAACAAAACAAAAAAAACAACAAAAAAAAAAGAAGTTTTTTTTTTTTTTTTTTTTTAAATAAAAGAAATAAAAGAATAATAAAAGAAAATAGATATTTATTTTTGGAAATGATGTTCTAGCATCTTGGAGAAGTTCATGGTTCTTCTATGTGTTTCGGCTTTAGTCTCAATTGAGTTATTATATATATACACACACATTATATTAATTTATAAAGCCTAGCACTTGATACAATACAAAGTGCTTCAAAGCAGCTTTACAGTAATATCAGTGTTAAAAAATTAGATTTCAGTAATTAGTAGATTCAGGTACTCCCACCAGAATTAAGAGCTAGATATGTCATTGTGATATGTTTTGCTAAAAAATGAAAAATCTGGTTGTTGTCAAATTAAAATTGTGAACATTTATAGGGATTTTAGTGTTACATATTTGTATTTATGCATTGATTTTTTTGTTCAATCAGCCCTGGGATTACAGATGAAAATTAGCCACCTTGGATAAATTTGGCACAATTTACATTGATTTCATTTATCATTCAGCAGGGCTCACAAAATCGCTAGCCCGATGTCCCTCGCTAGCCCGACGTCACCTTAAATACAGGGCTCCCGCGGGTCCTTAAAAACTCTTCAATTTAGTTGTATCAAACTTAAGGCCATAAAAAGTTTTAAATACGTTAAATGGTATAAGAAATGTCTTTATAATTTCAAAAGGTCTTACAGTTGTGGACGGAAAGATAAGAATGGCGATACAGTTGGATTAAACTTCAAAAGGCAATGATGCAGTTGAATAAATATGAGCGCTGCACGTTTCAAGTCATGTATCTGAAGGGAACCGACTGTCCTCAGAAATGTGTCGTTAGCATTTTTATTTCATCTTATAATGCCTGATAAAGCAGCGTTTATGAGCGCAGACGGTGCTGCTTTGTGTTCAGCTGCTAACAGGGAGTTTCTCTGAGAGAAACCGCTATATTAAGCCGCTGCTAAAGCTCCACCTCGTGACAGAGAATGAATCTGCATTTCCAATAAGCCTTTCTTGCTGTTTATGGTCAGATCAATGCAAATATCAACCCATGCTTTTACGCAGCAAACACATAGAGTTGTAAATGAGAAAGAAGTTAATGTGCCTTCTAAAAATCTAAACAATTAAGTAATATTTATTCGTTTTAAATTAATATAATAATTTATATGCTTGATTTATCCCTTTTCATAAAAATGGTCTAAAGGCTGAAATGCTGTTGTATAAGATTTTTGTTTTTGTGAAAACCTGTATCTGAACTGTAAATCATGTCATTTTATGGCTTAATACTGTATTTTATCATAGACATTGTCCACAGTGTTGCCAACTAATTTTCAGAGAAAGTTGCTAGAGGAAGGTCAATTTGTTGCTAAACGACATTGTGATGTCATTGAGTGATGATGTCATTGAGTGATGATGTCATTGAGTGATGATGTCATTGAGTGATGATGTCATTGAGTGATGATGTCGTTGCGTAATCACGGCACAAAATTGTCACAACATCAAATCTCAGCAAAAATATATATTTTAAATATGTTAATTTGTTTGTAAAATAATATGCATAATATAATATTAAAATATAAATAACTGTATTTTTAAATACAGTGAATTATTGAGCACTTTTGGATGATTACAATTTAGGTTTTTTTTAATAGCTAGTAAACCAGTAATACTACACATTCTCAACAATTTAAGCAGTGTATTAGTAGATAGTTAGTATGCTACACTCCAAGAAAAGTCTGTAAAAATAGGGCACAATCTACTACAGTATGTTAATATGAAAGAATTTTCCATATTGTTTTTTTACCTGCAATTTAAATTAAGTTTTCGGGTTATAGGGTTACAATGGATAATAATGTCCTGGAAAATTACCAGACTCTTTTACATTCTACTAACTGATCAACAATCACAAGTACAAGCTACTAATAAAGTGTATCATAAATGAACAATTATTCAATTATTATTATTATTATCATTATTATTATTATTATTATTAAATTGAACAATTGCAAACAGCAGCTAACTCAATTCACGTGATGCGTGTACTGCGAGGCATCTTTGGTTTCCTCTTTTTGTGTAATTTGGATGGAAAATGTGTTTCTTTTTATTGTCTGAGTCACTTATCAAAAGTTGCTAAAAGTTGCCAAATAAATTTTAAAAATTGCTAAATTTGTTGCTAGGTGCTTTTGGAAGAAAAAGTTGCTAGGGTAGTCTGAAAAGTTGCTAAATTTAGCAACAAAATTGCTAAGCTGGCAACACTGGTTGTCCGCTCATACTGTGTTCATTTTACTTGTGCAGCTCTTAAAAAGGTTCATAAATTACTTTAAATTTATTTTTTAAAACTCTGCAGATACCCTGTAAATAGTGAAATAAAATTCCTTCCTTCATATTTGTTGATATTTGTGTATTGAAAATATTTTTGATTGACATTTAGACTCCAATCTGATTTTCTATATTTAAAAAAGAAAGGTTTTTTTTTTTTTTTTCTGTTTTTATTTGGGCTAGTTAAATTAATTTTCGGACTACCAAAATCTGAAGAGTACTTCCCCGAAGGGTTACCAGGGATTTTGAAATTTTGCGAGCCCTGTTTAGTATAACCATCTTAAACAATGTTATATTTACTCTAGTGGTTCTGGATTGGCTTGTTTTATATTCAGCAGGGCAAACAGCTAATCTGGAGCAAACAAACAGGAGCGTTTGTGTGTGAGCTGGATATTTGCCGAAACTGACCCACGGGCAGCTAATGTAAACTAGCTTCCAGCTAGCGATGAGCTTTCATCAGTCACACAATCACGGATCTACTGAGATTCACCTGGACACCTGGAGAACGGCTCTTTATCAGGCCATTACACAGCATTTTAACCAGGCTTATCAACATAATTAGATTAATAATTCAGTGTCGCATAGACAATGCGGATGAAAGGTCAGGTGGAAATCGGGAGGAAAATCTATTATTAATATCTGCGGTTAAACTCCAGACAACCTGACTGGCTCTCTGCGGTTTTCCACAAAAACACAAAGTCCTGATCTGACTGCGGATGAGATGAAAGTTTGGACACATCTGCTCCTTCCTCGTTAATATTAATGTACTGGTTAGAATAATAGTCGCAGGACTCTGAAATAACAGAGTTTCTTCCTGTTCGATTTCCAGGGAATGCATGCATTTAAAATAAAGCTTGAATGCATTTAATTAATTTTAGATAAAAGCATCAGCCAAATGTATGAACAGAAATGTAACACTAATGGATGTGTAGATCAAAACGTGACAAATGAGCTCTGTCTTTGTCTAGATTCATTAAGTGCATCATGGGATGCTTTGTAAAACATGAGTAAAATGTAAGGAAAACATGAAATTCATATGTACACAAAACTAAACTAAAAAATACTTATGCCTAAATTTAAGGTTTATGCATTTGAATTGCTTCACATCTTAACCCTGTTTGTCCCATGTGAGACATCAGGCTGCACGTATTTCAACTGCAATAATTGTCATGCATTTGGATTAGTTTTAACAAACTACATATGAAACAATGCATTCCAAAAGTGAATGGCATGGTTTGTGATTTACTATTTGCATCTATCTGATTTAATTTAAAAATAATATTTTTAAAATGCATTTATTTATGCATAAATCTGTTCATTGTGAAAACAATAATATTTGTCCATTTAAAAAAAAAAAAAGGTAAAAACCATCAGTTATATTCAGTCAGTTAAAATATATGAGATTGCATGATATGATTGATTTTTTTGAAGATAAATATATAAACCTAGTAATTGTGTACAGTATTTAAAAGATTTTCAGATTAATAGCACTATTACAGAAATTCAACCTCTTTCAATCTTGTATGACCGACAAATATCAACAAGCATCAGATTAAGTTTATAAGTGTTTATGTTAAAATTTTGACATCCAAATTAATAGAAAATTTAAATGCAATTCAAATACATACATTTTGTTTTGAGTGTAATTTCACACATTTAAAGAGAGATCTTCATTTTTTTTAACATAAACTGAGTCACGAGTGTCCAAACTTTGGTTAACTGCACTTTCACCCTTAACCGTGGTGAAATCAGTGTAACCGATCACCTTCAGTGTGTGTGTGTGTGTGTGTGTGTGTGTGTGTGTGTGTGTGTGTGTGTGTGTGTTGAGGTTCTTACCGTTTCTTCATGAGCAGCACCACGCCGAGGAAGATGATGACGAAGAGCAGTATTCCTGCGATGACGCCAGCAATCTTCACTGTGTGGTCGGTCTGTTTCTCAGGCTCGACCGCGTTCGGTTTGTGCGTCGCCGCGTCTGAAATCAACCAAAGGTCAAAGGTCATACAGAAGATGGTTTGAGGCAAGACACTACACTTCATGCACTGCTCAATTTATATATTTTGATCTATTTTGCTTCAATAACAAGTCTTCATTCAGACTAGTGGAAAGAAAAGAATGAAAATACACATTAAGGGCCCTATCATACACCCGGCGCAAGGCGCAGCAGCGCGACGCAGTTCTCATTTTCCCGTACTGCGCCGCGTTGTTTAAATAGCAAATGCATTTGCGCCCATTTGTGCACCCATGGGCGTGCTGGTCTAAAAAAAGAGGTGTGTTCAGGCGCATTGTTGGTGTGTTGCTATTTTGAAGAACTGAAAATAAACTGCACCTTAGACCAACTCAGACCTAGTCTAAAGTCTAAAGTCAATGGCTCAATATTTTTTTTTGTTATTTGAAGAGCGTTAGTAGAAAATGCGCCTCTGGGCGGGTCCACAACGTGCGTTCACTTTGCTTATTACACACAGGGACGCGCAGCAGCACACAAACATGCCAAATATTAAAAATTAAAGGATTACAGTGTAAAAGAATATTATTGTGTAGGCTACATAAATATTAAAATGTCATACATGTCATAATGGATAGTCATTGCGTGTATCAGAATTAGCCTACCTATTTGCTCACGCATGAGCAGATCCGTTTGCTCTCTGGAGACGCGGTCAGTCTGTGCGCCTTAAAATTCTGCAGTTTAAATAGCGAATCCGCCATGGTGCAAGCACAACTCGCTTTTAAAGGGCCCACAACTCTTTTAGACCACGCGCCGGGAGCACCGACTGTTTTTCCCATCATTATACTAGCAAAAGTGAGACTCACAAGGCAGCAACTCAATGCATTCAGGCATCTAGATGTGGTGAAGACGACTTGCTGAAGTTCAAAGCGAGCATCAGAATGGGGAATAAAGGGGAGTTAAGTGACTTTGAACGTGGAATGGTTGTTGGTCCCAGACGGGCTGGTCTGAGTATTTCAAAAACTGCTGATCTACTGGGATTTTCATGCACAACCATCTCTAGGGTTTACAGAGAATTTTACAGAGAATGGTCCAAAAAAGAGAAAATATCCAGTGAGCGGCAGTTGTGTGGACGAAAATGCCTTGTTGATGTCAGAGGTAAGAGGAGAATGGGCAGACTGGTTAGAGATGATAGAAAGGCAACAGTAACTCAAATAACACTCGTTACAACCAAGGTATGCAGAATAGCATCTCTGAACGCACAACACGTGGAACCCTGAAGCAGATGGGCTCCAGCAGCAGAAGACCACACCGGGTGCCGCTCCTGTCAGCTAAGAACAGCACACGGAGGCTACAGGTCACACAGACTCACCAAAATTGGACAATAGAAGATTGGAAAAACATTGCCTGGTCTGATGAGTCTCGATTTCTGCTGTGACATTCAGATGGTAGGGTCAGAATTTGGCGTAAAGAACATGAAAGCATGGATCCATCCTGCCTTGTCTCAACGGTTCAGGCTGCTGGTGGTGGTGTAATGGTGTGGGGGATATTTTCTTGGGACACTTTGGGCCCCTTAGTACCAATTGAGCATCGTTTAAACGCCACAGCCGACCTGAGTATTGTTGCTGACCACGTCCATCCCTTTATGACTACAGTGTACCCATCTTCTGATGGCTACTTCCAGCAGGATAATGCACCATGTCACAAAGCTCAAACCATCTCAGACTGGTTTCTTGAACATGACAATGAGTTCACTTTACTCAAATGGCCTCCGCAGTCACCAGATCTCAATCCAATAGAGCACCTTTGGGATGTGGTGGAACGGGAGATTCGCTTCATGGATGTGCAGCCGACAAATCTGCAGCAACTGTGTGATGCTATCATGTCAATATGGACCAAAATCTCTGAGGAATGTTTCCAACACCTTGTTGAATCTATGCCACGAAGTATTAAGGCAGTTGTGAAGGGAAAAGGGGGTCCAACCCGGCACTAGCAAGGTGTACCTAATAAAGTGGCCAGTGAGTGTGTATATATATATATATATACATATGTTTTTTTTCTCTCTGTTTTAGTAACACTTACATACACCAAAACTTAGAGGTTTATTCGTATCTATATTCTGAAGGGTTTGTTTATATAATATTCACACTGATTTATACACCATTTTATTCTTAAAAAACATGGTAAAAATGCAAATCTTTGAAGGCAATACGTTTTATCTACACTTCAGCAGCACTTACATACACTGAAACTTACAGTTTTATTCCAATCTATATTCTGAAGGTTTTTACTGTGGGGTTTGTTGATATATCATTCACATTGATTTATACAACATTTTATTCCTAAAAACATAGTGAAAATTAATTATTTTCTGTCTGTTGACAGTATTTTCTGATATACGAAGTGATAAAATGAGAAATGTAAAATCCCATCAGTGAAAACCTATAAATCTAATATGTCAACAAAATCAAACAAGAATTTATATCAATTGTTCAGATTTATGTTCAGAAAATGTCTGCAAATTAGTGCATATTTTATTAGATAATGCCTCATTTCATATTTAAACATAACATTTTATTGCTGTCTATAGTTTTGATCTATATGCTTGTGTACAACTGAAAAATGTACAGAATACTGATGACATAATTTCCTGTTCAGGGATGGGGCCAGAACTTCAGTAGGAAACACACAGAAATATTTTGTGTTGTGTTGTGTTTTTCATTTAATTCATTTCAGGTTCCAGTTTTTTTTTTTCTCTTTGTTTGTCAGTGAATGTATTTGTCACTGCAGCCGAATCTGAAGAACCACATTCATCCGCTGATATAATCAAACCTTACAAAACTGGGGCCTAATTTAACCTTGAATATAAAGCACAATCCAATAAATGCAGCTCATGCACATCAGTCTGATAACGACTGAGAGAGTTTGTGATGACAAATGAGAGAGATCTGTGTGTGTTTAAAGAACGTTTTCCTGAGAGGCTTTATGGACTTAAAAACACCTAAATTTGCGTTTAACTTCATATATTTAAAAACTCACCAAGATTTGTTGTAGATTTCTTTCCTGTTTTGACATATTGGATATAAAAATGAATAAAATGTATATCATATTAAAAATCAGTAATAAAATGATAAAAATCATTCAACAAAAATACTAAAACTTTTAATAAATTTAAAATGAAGATGGAAAGTATATAAAAATATATTCAACATATTTATAAAGACTATCAACAATACTAAAATAACACTGATTGTAGAGATAATTTGATTGGTCAAATAAACAAAAACAAAGCTTGCACAAGATGATGTCATCGACACTTTAACTCTGCTAAGATTATGTTAGAGAAAGACTCTCAAATTCATCCACACACACATGCAGTGAGTGAGTGAGTTTCTGACCTGTTAGCTGATTGTCTCCAGCAGCCGGAGCGATGCGAACGTAAGGAGTGGTGAGCTGCGTCACCAAGATAGCAGCTGCAAGAACAAGATCCACACGCATGCAGAGAGAACCAGTGTGTGTGTGTGCGTGTGTGTGTATGTGTGTGTGAGACAGAGAGAGACAGAGGAGAAACAAACAGGAGAAAGAGAAGAAAACGAGCAGTTAATGAAAACCTGCACAACAGAACATGCAGAGCTTCATCTTCGTTTATAATCCGGGGTCATGATGTCTCTCATCTTACATTGCTCTTACTTTAACCTGGGTTAGTAATTAACCCTGGGTTAATGTTCTTATTTGCATATTTACAAGGTTAATAATATTGACTGGACAAGTGCAGCATGTGAACCATTTCAGAAACCAAATCAGTGTCTGTTCAGTCTGTCACTGCTGCGTCAATGCTGATTGCATGCATTACGTTATGTGTAAAACTAATTACATTTTCAAAGTCTGCTTGCATAAGTTGGAATACCTACCTTTGGTAGCGACACGGACACAGTCGATTTTGGTCTCCTGAAAAACAAAAATACATACAAAAAAATATCAAACATCCGAATGATTCAATCGAACGAATTTACTTTGGTCAACGTGCTGTTTTTAAATGTGCTACAGTAATAATTATGATTGACTGATTGATTAATTGATTGATAGACTGTGATTTTCATCAACATCCTCTGTGATCGGGACATTTGAGATTAATCGTGTTTAAAAAAATCTAGAATAATGGCAAATTATTTTGAATATTAAATTAAATTCTTAATGGTGCTTACATTATTTTATATGCTTAACCCTCAGAGACCCAAATATAGAAAAAAATTCTTTCACCTTTTAAATGTTGTTGTAGGAGGCCTCTAATACAGAAATAAATGTGTAAACATGCATTTTCCCATGACTGTACATTGTTTGCGTTATTGTTTCACAACTGTAAAACATTTTGGAGCTCTGGAAAGGTTATATATGTATGTATATATATATATATATTTACATATATGTATGTATGTATGTATGTGTGTGTATATATATATATATATATATATATATATATATATATATTATTATTATTATTATTATGTATATATATATATATATATATATATATATATATATATATATATATATATACACATAATAATAATAATAAACATTTATTATAATGTTTTAATTTTATATTTATATAAAATTAAATTATATTTCTACTGACAGTCCTACAGTATAAGCCTATTGTGTTCAGTCGTCTGTGACGTTCACTGATGAAGTACCAGTGGCTCCAGTGTTTTCTACAAGAGTAAATAAGGTTTTACTCTTGTCAGCAGAATGAAAACAGTCTAGTAACTGGTTCTACTGCTGCATGACTCCAGTGATGTATATGCTGATATATTTTCTACGCCTGCTAAGCAGCTGTGGCATTAAAAGTGCATTTCAGCCGAATGCTGTATGTGAGCGTTCAGTACGAGCACCTGGAGCACGACTCGCTTTACCGGCTGTAATCAAACTAACATCTGACATCAGTCTTCAGCTACACAAATACCAACAACAAAGCACTGTGTTCTGCTTTATTACTGCTGTTCTTTTTAATACACCGACTGCTGTGCTCTCTAGTTCTGTCAGTTTATCAAAGCCAGCATATTGTTATTGCACATAAACAGTGTTTCAAAAGACTGGAACTCTTGCTAGAGCTTTCAAACTTCATCTGTTACAATTACCCCAATCCTTTAGGCCTTTCTAAACAGCCCAGCAACCACCTAGCAACACAATAGTAACCACTCAGAACACTTTGGTAATGCCCTAGCAACACCCTAGCAACCACAGAACCTGTGCAACAGTCTAACAATGCCCTAACAACACCCTAGCACCTATCCAGAACAACCTAGCAATGCCCTAGCAACCATCAGAACCTGTGCGACTGTCTAGCACCCATCCAGAACAACCTAGCAACACCCTAGCAACCACAGAACCTGTGCAACAGTCTAGCACCCATCCAGAACAACCTAGCAACACCCTAGCAACCACAGAACCTGTGTAACAGCCTAACAATGCCCTATTAACACCTTAGCGCCTATGCAGAACAACTTAGCAACCACCAGAACCTGTGCAACAGTCTAGTAATCCCCTAACAACACCTTAACTCCCATCAAGAACAACCTAGCAACACCCTAGCAACCACCATAACCTGTGCAACAATCTAGCAATGCCCTAGCACCCATCCAGAACAACCTAGCAACGCCTTAGCAGCCACACTACCTGTGCAACAGTCTAACAATGCCCTAACAACACCCTAACACCTATCCAGAACAATCTAGCAACACCCTAGCAACCACCAGAACCTGTGAAACAGTCTAGCACCCATCCAGAACAACCTAGCAACCACAGAACCTGTTTAACAGTCTAACAATGCCCTAACAACACCCTAGCGCCTATGTAGAAAAACCTAGCAATGCCCTAGCAACCACCAAGAACCTGTGCAACAGTCTAGCACTCATCCAGAACAACCTAGCAACCACCGAACCTGTTTAATAATCTAACAATGCCCTAACAACACCCTAACACCTATCCAGAACAACCTAGCAATGCCCTAGCAACCACCAAGAACCTGTGCAACAGTCTAACACTTATCCAGAACAATCTAGCAATGCCCTAGCAACCACAGAACCTGTGCAACAGTCTAACACCCATCCAGAACAACCTATCAATGCCCTAGCAACCACAGAACCTGTGTAACAGTCTAGCACCCATCCAGAACAATCTAGCAACCACAGAACCTGTTTAACAGTCTGACAATGCCCTAACAACACCCTAGCACCTATGCAGAACAACCTAGCAATGCCCTAGCAACCACAGAATCTGTGCAACAGGCTACAAATGCCCTAACAACACCCTAGCACCTATTCAGAACAACCTAGGAATGCCCTAGCAACCATTAGAACCTGTGAAACAGCCTATCACCCATCCAGAACAACCTAGCAATGCCCTAGCAACCACCAGAACCTGTGCAACAGTGTAACAATACCCTAACAACACCCTAGCACCCATCCAGAACAACCTAACAACAACCTAGCACCTATCCAGAACAACCTAGCAACCACCAAAATCTGTGCAACAATCTAGCAATGCCCTAGCAACTGCCCAGCACACATTCAGAACAACCTAGCAACACCCTAACAACCACCAGAACCTGTGCAACAGTCTAGTAATGCCTTAGCACCCATCAAAAACAACCTAGCAACACCCTAGCAACCACCTCAACTTGTGCAACAATCTAGCAATGCCCTAGCAACTGCCTAGCACCCATCAAGAACAACCTAGCAACACCCCTGCAACCACCAGATCCTGTGCAACAGTCTAGTAATGCCTTAGCACCCATCAAAAACAACCTAGCAACACCCTAGCAACCATCATAACCTGTACAACAGTCTAGCACCCATTCAGAACAACCTAGCAACACCCTAGCAACCACCAGAAGCATGCAACAGTGTAACAATGCCCTAGCAACTGTCTAGAAACCTTAACATCCCAGAAATATCACAGAAATCGCAGACAACCTGCAAAAAAATTAAGTAAATAATTTTAATTAATCCTTTTTTTACTTGATTTCCCACAAAATATGTAAAATTGATGAAAAAATAAAAAAATAAAAAGACAGATTGACTTAAGAAGCAAAACTGCATCACATATTAAGACTAGTTTTCATAGCCTACATCAGTAATGTAAGTGTATTTTGTTTCACTGCACTGGCTGATTTATTCACTTATTTTAAGCATTTACAAAAGGGAAAAAGTATTTTATTTTTTTCACAAGAGCCCTCAACATCTCAGCAACTTCTATGCTTCCCATCAAGTCTTGAGTGTTTTTCTAATCTTCAGCTTGTCTTACACTGTACACTGAGATTTAAACACACACCTCCACCTCCAGCCGTCCATTAGAGCCTAAGAACGACCTTTGACCTGCTGAACAAGCCTCATAACAATACAAACAAACACTCGTCCTGCTATTATAAAGAAAAGCAAACACAAATATGCAATTAGCAGCACATCCTGACGACACTGAAAGGCCTGATTTAATGAATTACAGCTCTTGAATAGACAGATACAAGGGCCGTCTCAGTAAGTGCCTGTCCGCATCCATCAGGCAGGCTAAAACACAGATCCTCAGTCAATTAGGACATCAATTACAGCCGCCAGCTCTTCCTCGGCCTTTTACAGCAGTACGACTGTCAATCCGAACGCTGCGATTTCTTTAAAAGGAGAGAGAGCCAGATGCATTAAGTCAAAGCCAGTTAATGCGAGCATCACGCGTGACACTCAAAAGCCTTCGAGAATCGTTCACTGTAAAAAACTACCGTGATTTTAATGGTAAAAAACTGTGAAAATGCTACAGCAAAAACCTGTTAAATGGTTAACGGTAAGATCCCCTACCATATACGGTCAAAAACTGTAATAGACATTTCAGACAATTTTACGGTAAAATACCATTTTTGGAAGTGGAAAAAGAATGTATAATTTACAGGGAAAAGCTGTAAACTGATGTTTCCAGAATTCCCTGCGTTGCATTTCAAATTTGATGTTTTTTTTTTTTTTTTTTTTTTTAAATAACTATGTTTCTTAGTTTTTTCTTATCAGTTATGTTTATTAGGGTTGTATGTTATATCTAATGTTGTTAAATTAATGTTTATATCATATTTCAGTTTCATGAGTGTCACCAGGATGGAGTTTAGTGTTTACGTGTGCACCTTGTGCACCTTCTACTATCTATCTATCTATCTATCTATCTATCTATCTATATATATATTAGCATTGGCCTTCTCAGCTTGTGGAAAAGCTGCTTATGAGCTTTGGTTCATCATCTGATTTTGATGATTATCAGTGTAGGTACAAAACAGATTTCAGAACTTTAATAGGTTGGTATATTAACATTACATCAGTTAAAGAAATATGTTTTTAATTGTAAATTGAAGTTAAATCCTTAAATCCTAAAACGTTGGTACCGTATTTTTTATGGTAAAATTCTGGCAACCACAGCTTTTTTACAGTGTTGCTCTGATGCTCAGAGTGTTTTCAGAGCGGCACCTGTTCCCTGAAGGCCTCTTCTGTGTGTTTTTGAGGACGAGGGTCGAGGTTGAGGCATCCAGAGGGACTTTCTTCACCTCCGCTTTCTTTCTTACCCACAATTACCCTCCTCATCGAGAGCCACTCGACGCGTGAATATCTGAACCGTTTGTCATGACTCTCAAACTCTCGGTCTCTCCCACAGAGGCTGAAATTATCATTCAACACTGCAAAAATGATTTCATTATGCAGTATCTGGTCTTGTTTTCCAGTACTGATATCTAAACATTCTTAAATCAACATGCATTTACTCGAGAAGCAAAATTACGTTGTTTTCTGAAAATGCATGAAAATGAAGTTATGCTTAAAACATCAATACAATTATGGATTATTTGGGTGCATGTAAATGTAAGAGGAAACTGAGCTCAGAATGGAGTTCAGATGTATATTAAAATAAATAAAGTGAGGTTGCATTTCCTAAGAAAGTTACCGAATGTATTAATTTATGTATTTACATGCCAAAACCAGTTTTTACTTGCATTTGGTGCTTGTTCACTGCAAAAAAAATGATTTCTGTCTTGTTTTCCAGCTCTAAATATCCTTCAATCAAGATGCATTTACTTGAGAACCAAAATGATGTTGTTTTCTGAAAAATGCATCAAAATGAGGTTTTGCTTAAAACAGGAGCAAATATCTGCCAATGGGATCAGAAATATTAGTTTAATTCAAAGGGAAAACAAATGTATTTTTCTGATTCCACTGGCAAATATTTTTCTAGTTTTAAGCTTAAACTCACTTAATTTTGATCAGTTTCTCAGAAAACAAGATTTAATTTCATTAAGTCATTTTGCTTCTCCAGTAAATTCATCTTGATTTAAGGATATTTAGTGCTGGAAAACAAGACAGAAATAATTGCAATGCAAATAAAAACTGGCTTTGGCATGTAAATAAATAAATACATCTGGTAACTTTCTTAGGAAATTACAATGTCATATTATTTAGGAATCTAATGGACATTCTGAGCTCAGTTTCCTCTTACATTTACATACACCCAAATAATCCATTATTGTATTGAAAAGCCTTCATGTAAACACATCAGTCGATGTGATTGAGCTCGATCCAAATGCAATTTCAAGACATGAAATAATCCGATCGATAGGAAAAAATTAAGCACCTAAACACTTTAATATAATCATCTCAACAGATTCAAACATTCCTATATCTTCACCACAGGCCTTTATAATACTTTTTACAAACTGGTCAGTGAATGAGACAGAATATTTACTAAATATAATTCCAAAATAATCACTTGTTGCTTTCTTCATTTGTAAGGTGCTTTGGATAAAAGCATCTGCTAAATAAATAAATCTAAATGTAAAATGTAAATATTTGCTTAAAAAAAAATCTTTTGACATATTTGTCAGCTTTAGATATATAACCAAGGCAAAAACATTAATTATACTTGCTGTAGCTCTGGTGACATTATTGTGATGATTTTCACTAGTTCTGAAAAATTTAGGGTTCACATAAACCAGTGTTATTTTAGTATCCTTGATATACTGATATAAATGTATTTATATAATCTCTTTCGTAAGTTGCTTTGGATAAACACATAAATGTAATATTTTGAATCTTTTTTTTTAAAGTTTAGTCATTTTGTTGTTGTTTTTTCTGTCATATCTTAAAATGAGAAAAAATATCTTCCAATAAAGCAAGAAAAATAATCAAATTTTCCCATTGAATCAAGATTATCTTACCCCACTGGCAGATTTTTTTTCTTCTTCTTGTTTCAATCAAAAAGTAACAGCATTTTAATGATTTAATTTTTTCCAGAAAATGAGATTTAATATCTTAATTAATTTTTCTTCTCAAATAAATTTATCTTGATTTAAAAATGTTTAGATAGTTGTACTGGAAAACATTACAAAAATACTGAGGAAGAAAATCAGTGTGGAACTAACTGAAAGTGTGGCAGCTACAACTACAACTAACTGAATTTATATTTTGGGACAGTTTTAGTAACAGCTTGCAACAGCGCAAACCGTCTTTTAGTGTTAAAATAGTACTGTCAGGGTTTACTAAAGACGCGCAGTGAAGAATTAGCACCGAAAAGGCGTGGACACAGTTATTTTTGTGCCTGATCTTACTGAATATGCATTTGTAGGTGTTTCCCTTTCAGACACAAAATTTAAGGGAGGAGAGTATAAAAATGAATCACGCATGATTGCATTTGTAAAATTACTAGTATTTGCGCCATTATTTAACACCCAAAAAAAGCATGTCAAACTATTTTGTGCTTGAAATGGCTGCAATTAATGTTACTAGAGGAGACGCCGCAGAGAAGAGAGAGAATTTTTCCACACTTATTAATTTATTAGGAATGCAAGAAGAACACATTATCCGAAAATATAGTTTGCCAAGCTATGTTATTTTTAATTTACTTCAGGAAATAAAAGACGACTTGGAACCCTCAACTAGGAGTCACGCAACACCAGCTCTATCAAAACTTCTTGCAAACCTTTATTTTTTGGCCTCCAGTTCTTTTCAACGTACTGTGGCTTCTTTATTTGCGACTACTCTAATTTGCACTGCGCTTGGTATAGTATATTGCATTGGTTGACATGTAAATGAGATGTTGCATCTGTGTTCTTTAGTTTGTGCATTATTAGTAAATCACCCGCCGAAATTTACACACCATCGGCGCTCTCTCGCGCTAATTTGCCCTGTTTAGTAAAACTGGCCCTTAGTTTTTTATATTTACTTCATTTAATGTTTAATTTATTTCAACTAATGATTTTTTAATATAGTTTTAGTTTACTATAATAACCCTTATTTAAACAGAACTTTCTGAATCTGAAATCAGACTGGATTCATTCAGATTGATGAAAATGAATGCATGTAAAGATTAGGGTTGGAAATCGAAAATCAGTTCCAATTCCAGAATCGGATACTTAAGGTCAGGAATCGGATACTTGTTGTAAAATTAAAATTTCAATTCCACCTATCAATTCCTGTGTGCGCATCTTTTTTTTTTAGGTGGCAAAAAGGGGCTGTTAAAAATGTGTTTGTTTTTGAATCATTCATTCAAGAGATTCATTCAAACACACTGATTCATCCAGTAATGAAACAAGTAAATCTTGAGTGAGTCATTGAATCATTCATTCAAGAGATTCTTGAGTGAGTCACTGAATCATTCATTCAAGAGATTCATTTTAAAACACTGATTCATTCAGTAATGAAACAAGTAAATCTTGAGTGAGTCATTGAATCATTCCCTTCATAAATTCCATGAGATTTTGTTTAGTTGTCTAATATTTTTTCTTCAGAATTGTGAGAGAACTACAACCAAAAAAAAAAAAAAAAAAAAGTCTTAATTTATCCAGAATCATGCAGCTCTATTTTACACACAAACAGCTCTTAATCGAGTTTTTATGTAGCCGGCTGATTTTTGTTCATGGTATTCAGCAGCAATTAAATGTTTTGCAAAATGAGGCACCGAAAAAATAAGTTTGATATCTAAATGTCTGACTTCGAAATCAGAATCAAAACTGGGAATCGATAAGAATCGGAATCATAATTGATAAAAATTCAAACAATACCCAGCCCTAGTAAAGATATTCCAGAGTTTGATTGAACACACCCCATTGGCGGAGCTGACAGCCTCAAAGTAGATGAAAGGTAATATACATTGCTAAGAACTTCATTTGAACAACTTTAAAGGTGATTTTCTCACTATTTAGATTTTTTTGCACCCTCAGATTCCAGATTTTCAAATAGTTGTATCTCAGTCCTATCCTAACAAACCATACATCAATGGAAAGCTTATTTATTCAGCTTTCATGATGTATAAATCTCAATTAAAAAAAAAAAATACCCTTATGACTGCTTTTGTGGTCACATATAGTTTTAGTTTACTATAATAACCCTGATTTAAACAGAACTTTCTGAATCTGAAATCAGGTTGGATTCATTCAGACTGATGAATATGAATGCATGTAAAGATATTCCAGAGTTTGACTGAACGCACCCCATTGGCGGAGCTGACGGCCTGAAAGTAAACGCTGTAGCTCTTGTGTGGCAGCAGTGGGGCGTTCCAATATCCGCTGTAAGTGCGATTATCTCCGATGGTGAACGGCTGCGGTGATGAGACGCTTGCGGAGGGAAACTCAGCGCTGTAATAATACTGTGAGTTCAGCCCACTGGCGTTATGATAGTGAACCGGCAGCGGATAACAGCGCAAGATCTCCACTTCTCCTCCTCGAACCCTTCGAGGACGCTCCTCCTCAACAACCACCTGATACACACTGAGACAGAGAGAAAATACTGCATTAGTTTTTATATGTGACCCTGGAGCACAAAAGCAGTCATAAGTAGCACAGGTATATTTGTAGCAATAGCCAAAAATACATTGTATGGGTCAAAATTATCCATTTTTCTTTTATGCCAAAAATCATTAGGATATTAAGTAAAGATCATGTTCCATGAAGATACGCCTACTGCAAATATATCAAAACTTAATATGCATTGCTAAGAACTTCATTTGGACAACTTTAAAGGTGATTTTCTCAATATTTAGATTTTTTTGCACCCTCAGATTCCAGATTTTCAAATAGTTGTATCTCAGCCAAATATTGTCCTATCCTAACAAACCATACATCAATGGAAAGCTTATGTATATATATATATATATATATATATATATATATATATATATATATATATATATATATATATATATAAAAAAATACCCTTATGACTGGTTTTGTGGTTTCATTTTATATTTTATTTATATATCGCTTTTTACAATGCAGATTGTGTCAAAGCAGCTTTACAGTATTAAACAGGGAAATAGTTACTGCACAGGACATATTACAACCCACACAAAATTGAAATTAAATTGATCAAAAGTAACAGTACAGACATTTAT
Organism: Spinibarbus caldwelli; assembly: GCA_039654775.1. Taxonomy (NCBI): domain Eukaryota; kingdom Metazoa; phylum Chordata; class Actinopteri; order Cypriniformes; family Cyprinidae; genus Spinibarbus; species Spinibarbus caldwelli. Next base: position 36,219,927 of record CM077235.1, on the reverse strand, counting down.
AATGTTATAAAAGATTTCTATTTCAAATAAATGCTGTTCTTTTGAACTTTCTGTTCATCTGTGAATCCTGAAAAATAAAATATATGATAGTTTCCACAAAAATATTGTGCAGCACAACTGTTTTCAACATTGATAATAATCAGAAATGTTTCTTGAGCAGCAAATCAGCATATTAGAATGATTTCTGAAGGATCATGTGACACTGAAGACTGAAGTAATGATGCTGAAAATTTAGCTTTGATCACAGAAATAAATTACAGTTTAACAGTTATTTACATAGAAAACAGCTGATTTACATTACAATAATATTTCCCTATTTTTACTGTATAACTTAGAAACAGCACAATAAATATTACAAGGTGCATAAACTTAAATCAAACTCACACATAATTGTGTTTTTTATACATACTGTATGAGAATCTGTAATAATGAATGAAAATGTGTTTAATTGTCATGAAAACTGCAAGAATCTTAATGCTCCCAAAACATTAAATTACATTTAAATAATTTAGTATTAATAAAAATACTTTAAAAAAGTAAATAAATTATACATACATATATATATATATATATATATATATAATTTAGTTTTAAAAATCTTAATAAATCTTAAGTCAATCAAACAATATTATAATGTGTATAAACTTAATTAAAATTAAACTGATATATAATTGTGTTTTTACAATGCAGTATGAGCCTTATTTATTTATTTTATTTACTTTATTGTCATGGAAATAATGTCACAAAATAGTTTTTGATTCTGAAGTGAAATATGATAAAGTATTGAGAGTGACCAAAACAAAAAGGTAGATCTCGTCGTCTCTCTTTCATCTCGGCAGCGGAGGAAAACAGCGGAATAAATGAGCAGAGAGACGCTCGTGTTTGCTGTTTAATCATGTATGGATGTAAAGGGCAAACATCAGAAAGTCCCTGTGTCAGTTTTTCAGGAAGGGCCGCTGGGGCCCTAGAGCGAACGTCGATGTTAAGCGACCGTGACAAAAACACGCACAGCAGCGGATGTAAACAGAGCTGTGTTTCATGCACTTCACATGAACTGAAACAGAGTCAAATCTCCAGGACACAACCAGAGCGGCTAGCTGCTAGCTGAATGTTGACTGATGCTAATCTGACCTTTGGGTTCGCTAATCTGTAATAAAGTCTGGGTTTGCTAGCAAAAGGTTATCTGTGAATATAAAAAGCTGGGTATATAAATATACTGTAGTTAATGAAATTACAAACTTCCACACTGCCTGCCCTTTCCTGCGCTTTCTCATTAAACACAAGAAAAAACAAGCTGCTGGAAAACTCTTTCTGGAGCCGCAAATCTTTAGAGTTACTGCAATATGTCAACAATATGACCACAATCACCATATTCAACAACATTAAACACAAAACAAAACTATGTTAAACTGTCATGAAAATCAAAATATTATTAGAAGTAATTTAAAAAGAATAAAACAAAACTTAGCTTATATAGATATTTGATGTTTTTATATGTAGTTTTTTTTTTTTTTTTTTTTTTTTTTTTACAGTTTTCATAATTTTTAAGTCATACAAACATTTTTAAAAATATATTTTTTTACATCATACAAAATATATATATACAAATTATGAAAAAAAATCTTACACAAATATATCTGTATAAGTTATAATATTTATACTTTTGGTACTTTTTAGTTTGAATATTATATATTATACATATGTATGTGTGTGTATATATCTATATATGCACACCGAATGTGCATCTAGAACACATACTCTCTTGCATTTAGTTTGAGCATCATTTTCATGGGAAATAATTAATACAGAAAACAGTTGTGATATTATTTGAATTCACCATAACCCAAAGGCATGCTGGGTAACGGCATTCTCAGCCAGTCCTTCAGTTCAGAGATAAAATGTCATGTGATAAATTATTTAAGCCAATGAGAGTCAGCGCAGGTGAGAGGGGAAGTTAATTAAACAGCTGATCGCACGCTCAGGTCAAAGTTCAGAGGTCAAAGGGCAAATCAGGGCCTCACCGGGGCTCTGTGCTGATTACAGACAGAGAGAAGAGTGTGTGATACTCACTAATGCTCAGGCTATAGACATCATGAAAACAGCAGCTCTTAATGAACCGCACACAAATAATGAGATTGAAAATCACACACAGTAACACTGCAGAAAATAAACCTCCGCATTTATGCAAAATCAGAGCATATGCGTAATATTTACATGCTCACTCCAGCAGAAATCAGTTCTGAATGTGTCCTGTGGTGCGACAGCATCTGAAGTGTTTAAACAGCAAAAGATTTCAAAACATTTTTCTCATTTTATGAGCTGATGAAATTACATGAGGTTTTTTAGACACTTTAATAAAGCTTTTGTCACACCACAAGGTTACTATGGAAATGTAATAGGTTACAGATTACAAGTTACCCTATCTAAAATGTAATATGTAGCGTAACTATTTCAATTACTTTATTAAAGTAATGTAACTGATTACATTTGATTACTTTTCTAAATTTTTCAACTGTTAAAAATGTTCAAACATGTAAAGCAGGCAGGGTTAACCTTACAGTAGAATTCAACACTGATTACTGTCAGACTGTCTAAATCCTTCATCACCTGAATTAAGATTAGAGTAATTTAATTTTAAAGCACAGCAACCACAAAATCAGACTTACTTTGAGATCATTCTGTAGTTAAATACAGATTTAAAATCATAACAAGAAATAGTTTAGTAGCTATGATACTGTTTTTGAAATCAAATCTTTGTATATCTCTGACAGGAAACACTGGCATCTAACAATAGCTTGGAAAAAACAGACAATCTTCAAAAATAAAGCATACAGTCAAACCAATTTATTCAGACACCTTCAACATTTCTCACATTATCACAGTTTATTTGCTCTAGTTTAGAAAATGGTAATAAAATATGACAAGAACTCAGAGTTAAACTGTGTCAGAACAAATTCATCTTAATAATGTCAGATAACTTTGATAGAAAGGTATGGAACAAAACATGATCAGGTCAAAGTGTTAAATCACATTTTTGGTCTCAAATTTTTATCAGTTTTACTGGTAGTCCACTGTATGAGGAATTTCTGGGTATAATATGTCACAGTTTACTTTATTTTGCTATCCTCACTTACATAAATCAACTATAGTGTCCTGTGTGTGTGTCTGTGTGTGTGTGTGTGTGTGTGTGTGTGTGTGATGGACTGAAGGGTTTATTTCCACATCTGAACCTGTAATGTTCCTCCTTCTGCTGTTACTGTGGAAACGCAGGAACTTTTTCAGCCACTTATTATTCTGCATTAATTCAACTTTATTTCTGAGAGAAGAACAGAACCTCCTGTGTGTGAGTGTGTGTGTGTGTGTGTGTGTGTGTAGGTGAGTGTGTGTGTGTGTGAGTGTGTGTGTGTGTGTGTGTGTGTGTGTGTGTGTGTGTGTGTGTGTGTATGTGTGTGTGTGTGTGTGAGTGTGTGTGTGTGAGACGGGCCTCATTCAGCCCTGGGGCCAAACGCAGATTGCCGAAGGCAAACAGAGGATCCGCGTGTCAAAGATGGCCGCCGCAGAGCGCGACACGCTTCATCAGAGACACGCTTTGATCAGACGCTGATGCTCATTACATCACCATTAAACTAAATCACTTCAGAGAAGCAGCGGACAAATACAGCGCACAAATAAAGCATGAAAAACATGAAAAATCAAACCTTCCTCAACAATCAACCATCATCCAGAGCTCAAAATGAACATGATCATTTATGATTTGTAATTACTGAAACTCTGCTAACAAAACATGCACAGATGTGTGATGTAGGGTTATTATTGATAACTACAACTATTAAAGACATTTCTGCTAACTAAAACTTAAAAAGTAATAAGAACGGTAATGCTTTACAATAAGGTTCATTAGTTAACATTACTTATATGCATTAGCTAACATGAACTAAGTATGAACAATACTTCTACATCATTTATTGATCTTAGTTCATGTTAATTTCAGCATTTACTAATGCATTATTAAAATCGTGTTTGTTAACATTAGTTAATGCACTGTGAATTAACATGAACTAACGATGAACAACTGTATTTTTATTAACTAACATTAACAAAGATGAATAAATAGTGTAATAAATGTATTTTTCATTGTTTGTTCATGTTAGTTAATACATTAACTAATTTTAACAAATGACATTGTAAAGTGTTACCATAAAAAAGTTATAGGCATAAAACAATTTTTTTTTAAAAAATGACAAAAACACACAAAAAAATTACTAAAACTTTAACTAAAATTAAAATAAAAAATGCAAAACATAAAAACTGATTCAAAATTTTAATAAAAAATAATAATAGTGTGTTAATGATACTAAAATAACTCTGACAAAATCAAAAACTGAAATAAAAATTAACCTAAATAGTAATATTTAAAAAATAATACATTTGACTACATTTGAAATGGAAAAAAAAATCTAAGAATATTAATAAAAACTATAATAGTATGTAAATACAGTAATATTAAAATAACAAATGCAGCCCATGAACAGTGGCAGTGCAACAGTGACTCTGGTGCGTCATGTAAAGTTTTGGAGCTAAAGGCAGATCTGGCTGTTTAATGAGCTCGTTTACACACCATCTGTAAGAGAAATACACAGCTAATGTGTAATTAAGCAGCTCTGACGAGTTGTCTGCATCGATCACATCAGCCGTTTCTCACAGGAAGTTCTTTGAGTCTCACGAAAAACTCCAGAAAACCGATGTGGGCTGCAGTGACTCCACAATCACTCCCTGAGCGCCTGAAACTAATTAATTAAAACCTCTAACGACAGCGCGACCTGACAGCTTCATTCCAGCGCCAGCAGACCAAAACAGAGAACAATTAAGATTAAAATACATACTTCTAAGGCATTTATTAATCTTAGTTCATTTCAACATATACAAATACATTATTAAAATAAAAAAGTTAATAATAATAATAATATTTAATAGACCTCAGCTAACATGAAGTAAAAATAATTCTCAAGCATTTATTAATCGTAGTTACATATACGATTTCATAATTAAAATTTAAAAAAAGTTGATAATAATAATAATAATAATAATAATAATAATAATAATAATAATAATAATAATAACATTTAATGGACATTAGCTAACATTAACTAAAAATACTTCTAAAATATTTATTAATCTTAGTTGATTTTAACATTTACGAATACATTATTATTATTATTATTATATCAAGTTAATATTTATTAATATTATTTAATGTACCACAGCTAACATTTAATGGAGCTCAGCTAACAATAACAAAGAATTAAAAATAATTCTAAAACATTTAATAATCTTAGTTTT